>MU690667.1:202377-216148 GCA_026770625.1 Nicotiana glauca
ATCCGCTATTAACCCGCTACCGGGTGAACAATACCTGCAACTGCACACGAGGTGCAGGGAGTAAAGTGAGTACTCCAACTCAGTGAGTAATAAAAATAAATGATGACTGACAGCATAAAATCTCATAAAGGCACAAATAACGCTATCTCAAGCAGTCAAATCAGTTACGCAATAAAACTGTGAAGTAACAGATGATTCTCTTTTTTAAAAAAAATAGTTAAGACACTTAATTTCAGCAAGTAAGGAATAATCAGAAACTTGCCCCTCGGGCTCAATATCAAATTTTCAATACAGTATCAGCCCTACTAGATCACTCCCAACTCACCAACACACAACATTAGCCTTTCGGACTCACTCCCAACTCACAAAACACAACATCAGCCTTTCGGGCTCACTCCCAACTCACAAACACAACATCGGACTCTCGGGCCCACTCCCAACTCACCTGGGTACCCAACATCAGCCTTTCGGACTCGCTCCCAACTCAAAAAACACAACATCGGACTCTCGGGCCCACTCCCAACTCACCTGGGTACCCAACATAAGCCTCTCGGACTCACTCCCAACTCACAAAACACAACATCGGCCTCTCGGGCCCACTCCCAACTCACCTGGGTAACCTACATCAGCCTCTAGGGCTCACTCCCAACTCACAAAATACAACATCAGCCTCTCGGGCCCACTCCCAACTTACCTGGGTACCCTGCGCTCACTGGGGGTGTGTACAGACTCCGGAGGGGCTCCTACAGCCCAAGCGCAATATCATAAGGCCATAAAGACTTCACACATCACACTCGAGGCTTGAAAGCCTCCTCACATAACACTCGAGGCCTGGAAGCCTCCTCACATCACTCAACATATCCGCACATATGGCCCTCGGCCTCAATCTATCCAGAAAATAATCATAAGCCCCTTGGGCATCAGTAAAACAATGGTGCTAAGCTCAAACAACATTATGAATATCATTTAAATCTCAAGTTGAGTATAAATGTAGCTGAGTTCATGAAATAGTATAATTCAATTAGACTGAGTTCAAATAATATTTCAATTAGTGAGGGAAAATAGTGATGGAAATTCACAACAGATTTCAAATAATTGGCACGAAGCCCAAGTATAGCAATATGCCCAAATTATGGTGAAAAACAACAAGTGTTTATCAAATACGTGGTAAAATATCCACCGGGATGGACCAAGTCACAATCCCCAAGTAACTGACCCCGCGCTCGTCATACAACGCGCGTCTCTTCTCAACATAGCAGTATGTTGTGCAAATCCGGGGTTTCAAACCCTCAGGACATCATTTAAAATCATTACTCACCTCGAACCGGTGAAATCCCTCGCTCGCGATGCCTTGCCCCTCAAATCGGCCTCCACGCGCGTCGAATCTAACCAAAATCAGAGCGAATACATCACAATATGCTAAGGGAGCACCACCCACTCGAAAACAATCGAAAAATATCAAGAATCTCTAAATTTGCAAAACTCGAGCCCCGGTCCCACGTCTCAAAAAATTATAAAATTAACATCACCGGCTTCCTTATCTCTCCACGAGTTCAAACATACCAATTTCACAAAAATCGGAGTCCATTTGACCCCTCAAATCACTAGTTTATACTCTTTAAATTTTCAAGCCCTAACCTCCATTTTTAACCTTAATTCCCTTGGATTTTGAGTGTTAGTCCATGTTTTTACACCATAATAACATAATCTAAGACCAAGAATCCATACCTGATGAAAAATCTCGAAACCCTTTTCAAAATCTTCCAAAAATCGTCTAAGTCCGAAGCCCCAAATGTTTTCTCCTTTAAAATTCGTGAAGGGGACTTAATATTGTTCTGACCAGGACCTTTTCGCTTCTGCGCTTCAACTACCGCTTCTACGGGCACCGCTTTTGCAGTTCCCCAATCGCTTCTGCGGTTTATCCCAAAAACGCCCAGACCGCTTCTGCGGTCCAAAATCGCATCTGCGATTCTCGCTTTTGCGGAAATCCCTCCGCTTCTGCGGAATTTGCCCAGGCCTTCAAGGCCCGCTTCTGCGATCATTACGCCGCTTATGCGGTCCTTTTTCCGCAGATGCGGAAATGACAGAACCAGCAAAACTTCAAACCTGCAACAAACTCCGAATCATCTGTTTAACCACCCGAAATTACCCCGAGGCCCCCGAGGCCTCGACCAAAAGCACAGATATGATCTATTACTTTATTCAAACTTGCTCGAATCATCAAATCACCATCGTCAACATCAAAATCATCAAATTTTACCAAATCGAAGCCTAAGTTCTTCAAGAACTTCCGAAATGCATTTTCGATCAAAAACCCAACCAAACGATGTCCGAATGACCTGAAAATTTACAGACATATCCAAAATCACCCAACAAAGCTACTGCAACTCTCGGAATTCCATTCCGACCGTCGGATCAAAATCTCGCCTATCAACCGGAATTCGCCAAAATTCAAACTTCGCCAATTCAAGCCTAATTCTACACTGAGCCTCCAAAATCAATTCCGATCGCATTCCTAAGTCACAAATCGCCTCCCAGAGCTAACCAAATCACCGTAATTCACATTCGATCCTTCTAACTAAATGTTGACTTTTCCAAAATAAGCTTCATTTCAAAGAGACTATGTGCCTCATTTCCAACTAAAACCAATTCAATTCTATCCGATCAACTCAAATACTGATATTGAAACATAGAACAACATAATATGGGGGAAACGGGGTGGTAACTCACGTAACGACGGGCCGGATCGTCACACCGAATGGTTAAAAGAAATAAACGGGTCGTGGGTCGGGTTAATTAAGAAATTGGGTAGGAAATTTTGGGTCTGATTTGGGCTTAAGATTGAGGTTAATTTCGGGCTAAAATTGAAATGCAAAGGGCTAACTGTTAAATAGCCACTTTTCCCATATTTTAATTTATAAAAATAGCAAAATAATTTCTGGAAATAAATCAAATATGATAAAATGATTAATGACACATAATTATCAAATTAAAAATATTGGAGTCAATTTTATAAATATAATTACAATTGAATCTTTAAAGAGTCTAATATTGCAATTATATGCAATTTAGTTTTAAAAATACCAAATGAATTTGTAAAAATATGCAAAAATCATGTTAGCTATGTTTTGATGTAAATATGAGAATAAAATAAATCGTTCACCAAAATGACAAATTTTGGGAATAATTATTGGANGAAAAATTGGGTATCAACAGCTACCCCTCTTTACCCGAGGAGGATGAAAGAGTTGTCGGGTAAAGACAAGATGGCCAATTTTGACCGGATCGGCGATTGGAAAAAAACTTTTATCGAGCTCTAGTTTTTGAGCTGCCTACATATACCTGGTTTTACAGGAATCGGGCCATAGGTAGTTCAGGAATCATTGACAGAGTATGTAGATGGAGATTCGAAAAGGAACGAACGCGATGCTTAGGTTTGGAAAAGGTGTTTGGAGTCGGATGTGCTGCGGGAACCGGAGCGTGATCTCTCCTGCTGAGAGGGTCGTTTGCTAGCCGGTGTACCTGCAAACGCAATATAGGCGTATATCGTGCATAAACTTAAACGTGATGCAAGTTCCCGTTGGACTATGCATGTTGTCTTCGGACGGTTAGGATGACGTCCTCAGACCATGATGTCCTGGGCCATGAAACGCAAAATTAAGGGATTCGCAGGCTATGAGATGACGTTCTCGAGCCATGATGATGGTGCCTCCAAACCATGATTCCTTTGAATAATGATGTGCAGGATATAAAGTGGGGTCCTCGAGCCATGGCATGGTGTTCTCGGGATATGAGGATGATGCCTCCGAACGATGACGCCTTTGGACAGTTTGGCGATATTTCAGCCCATGAAATGCAAGATTTGGCGGTATTTCAGCTGATGCAAAGAAATGTAAATGGCGCTATTTCAGCCGACAAAAAATTTAAATAAACAAGCGATGCTCCAGCTGATGGAGAATTTAAATAATAGTCTGGCGATATTTCAGCCGATGCGAAAAGTGTAAATGATGATAATTTAGCCGACCAAAAACATAGGTATAGATAATGGTGGAGATTTAAATATGACCTGGCGATCTTTCAGCCGATGTAGAATTTAAATAAAGTTTGGCGATATTTTAGCCGATACAAAAAATGTAAGTGGCGATATTTCAGCCGATTGCAGGACGTAAGTAAAAGATGGTGATATTTCAGCCATGCAAGAGAAATAAAGTGGTGATATTTCAGCCATGCAAATGGAGAAAACGCTTAGTCTCGGAAGGCAGAAAGATAGCCTTATGCAATGCAGGAAATGCAGATAGAGACAATGCTCAGTCTCGGAAGGCAGAAAAGTAGCCTTATACAATGCAGGAAATGCAGATGGAGACAACGCTTAGTCTCGGAAGGCAAAAAAATAGCCTTATGCGATGCAGGAAATACAGATGGAGACAACGGTTAGTCTCGGAAGTTAGAAAAGTAGCCTTATGCAATGCAGGAAACGCAGATGGAGACAATGCTTAGTCTCGGAAGGCAAAAAAATAGCCTTATGCAATGCAGGAAATGCAGATGGAGACAACGCTTAGTCTCGGAAGGCAGAAAAGTAGCTTTATGCAATGCAGGAAATGCAGATGGATACAACGCTTAGTCTCGAAAGGCAGAAAAGTAGCCTTATGCAATGCAGGAAATGCAGATGGAGACAACGCTTAGTCTCGGAAGGCAAAAAAGTAGCCTTATGCAATGCAGGAAATGCAGATGGAGACAACGCTTAGTCTCGGAAGGCAGAAAAGTAGCCTTGTGCAATGCAGGAAATGCAGATGGAGACAACGCTTAGTCTCGGAAGGCAAAAAAATAGCCTTATGCAATGCAGGAAATGCAGATGGAGACAACGCTTAGTCTCGGAAGGTAGAAAAGTAGCCTTATACAATGCAAGAAATGCAGATGGAGACAACTCTTCGTCTCGGAAGGCATAAAGGTAGCCTTATGCAATAAGATAAAAGCGGATAGTAAGAACAAAAATTCTTAGCTGATAGCTGATCGTGATATTGTGGCTACTGGGGCCATTGCGTGTGGATAGCAAATGCGAATAGGCGCGACGGTTCGATGCGATTGCATAAAATGAAAGAAAATCGTGAGTTTTGTAAAGGGGAAATATTAGTTCGCTCTTCCGTGTCTTCCGTCATCGTGCATCATTGGGGTAGCGTCGCTAAACAGCAGCTATCATAGTTATGCATGATTTAACAAATATAACATAAGCAAAAAATAGTTTTGTTTAAATGAACCAACGACTGCGAAGTTGTTCAAAGCATTGCAACCTTTCTTGTTCCGGAATTTTGAGGGTCCTCCTCAAAATTCTGTCCCAGTTTACTGGGCTGGCACTTTTGACGGTTGTGCTAAATGGATGAAAAATCAACTTCGAAATTTTGACGGTCCTCCTCAAAATTCTGCAACCAATTCACTGGGCTGACATCCCTGGCGATGGGCGATTGAAGACTGACTTCGGAATTTTGAGGGTCCTCCTCAAAATTCTGCCCCAGTTCCAATAATAGGGGGAAATGGAATTTTTTTTAAATTGTGACTGAACCCACTGGGCTGCCTACTATCCCCCTCTTAAACGGGAATCAGGTCAGGCGTAGTTCAAATTACATCATGAAGAAAAAGCACATTATTACACATAGTATTGTTTCATTGCATCTGAATTGATTGGCTTCGGCCAAACTTCTCCGTCCATTTCTGCAAGGATAAGGGCCCCTCCAGTTAGAACCTGGTGAACCGTGTACGGACCTTGCCAATTGGGAGAGAATTTGCCCTTGGCTTCATCTTGATGCGAGAATATCTTCTTCAACACCAGCTGCCCCGGTGTAAACTTCATTGGCTTAACTCTTTTGTTGAAGGCTCTGGACATTCTGTTCTGATACAACTGATTGTGGCAAACTGCATTCATCCTTTTTCCATCTATAAGGGCTAACTGCTCGTAGTGACCTTTTACCCATTCTACGTCGTCCAACTCTGCTTTTTGTATGATCCTCAAGGAAGGAATTTCTACCTCGGCGGGAATGACTGCCTCTGTACCATAAACTAGCATGTAAGGATTTGCCCTGGTTGATGTGCGGACCGTGGTGCGGTACCCCAGCAAGGCAAATGCTAACTTCTCATGCCATTGTTTTTGGCTTTCGACTATCTTCCTTAGTATCTTCTTGATATTCTTGTTGGCTGCCTCTACAGCTCCATTTATCTGAGGCCTGTAGGCTGTAGAATTCTTGTGTTTGATCTTGAATGTCTCACACATTGCTTTCATCAAGTCGTTGTTGAGATTGGAACCATTATCCGTGATGATTGATTCCGGAACCCCGAATCGGCAAACAATACGATCACGGATGAAGTCTGTCACAACTTTCTTAGTCACTGATTTGTATGACATTGCCTCAACCCATTTAGTAAAATAATCGATTGCCACCAGGATAAATCGTTGCCCATTCGATGTGGCAGGCTCGATAGGTCCAATGAAATCCATTCCCCAGGCGATGAATGGCCACAGAGAGCTTGTTGCAGTAAGCTCGTTTGGAGGCACATTTATCATGTCTGCATGTATCTGATAGCAATTGCACTTGCGAACGTACTGGATACAGTCTGTTTCCATAGTCATCCAGAAATACCCTACTCGCAGTATCTTCTTTGCTAAGACAAAACCATTCATGTGCGGCCCACAGGTCCTTGCATGCACTTCGTCCAATAGTCTGGTTGCTTCTTTTGCTTAGACACACCTTAACAAACCCAAATCGGGATTCCTCCTGTACAGGATTCCTCTGCTGTGAAAGAAGTTGTTGGATAATATCTGAAGTGTGCGTTTCTGAGTAGCGTTGGCAAGTTCTGGATACTCTCCTGTGGTCAAGTACCTTTTGATGTCGTGGAACCATGGTTTTCTGTCTGCTTCTTCCTCAATGTGAGCACAGTAAGCTGGTTGATCATAAATCCTTACTGGGATGGGATCAATGAAATTCATATCCGGATGCTGGATCATGGATGATAAAGTGGCTAATGCGTCAGCGAACTCGTTTTGAACCCTAGGGACATGCAGAAATTCCGTCTTTGTGAATCTTTTCCTTAACTCCTGTATGTGATGTAAATAGGGAAGTATCTAGGAGTTTTTGGTGGCCTATTCTTCTCGAACTTGATGTATGAGCAGGTCTGATTCCCCGATCACTAGCAACTCTTGAATGTTCATGTCAATGGCCATCTTGAGTCCCAAGATGCAAGCTTCGTATTCAGCCATGTTGTTTGTGCAAGGGAACCTGAGCTTGGCGGATACCGGGTAATGCTAGCCGGTTTCTGACACTAGGACTGCCCCTATGCCAACTCCTTTGAAATTTTCAGCTATGTCGAAAAACAACCTCCAACTATCGTAGGATTCTGCAATATCTTCTCCTACGAAGGACACTTCTTCGTCAGGAAAATATGCTTTTAGTGGTTTCGTATCCTCCTTCAATGGGATTCTTGGCAAGGTAATCTGCTATTGCTTGACCCTTGACTGCTTTCTAAGTCACGTAAACAATGTCGAACTCACTCAACAAGATTTGCCACTTGGCGAGTTTGCCAGTGGGCATGGGCTTCTGGAAGATATACTTCAGCGGGTCCATCCTGGATATGAGATAGGTAGTGTAGACACAGAAATAATGCCTTAATTTTTGAGCTACCCAAGTCAGAGCACAACAGGTGCGCTCTAATAGAGAATATCGGGCCTCGTATAAGGTGAACTTCTTGCTGAGATAATAGATGGCTTGCTCCTTTCTTCCCGTTTCATCATGTTGTCCCAGAACACAACAGAATGCTCCATCCAATACCGCAAGGTAAAGCAATAGAGGCCTTCCTGGCTCGGGCAGAATCAAGATTGGCGGCATTTAAAAGTATTCCTTGATTCTGTCAAAGGCTTTCTGACAATCGTTGGTCCATCTAGTAGCAGCGTCTTTCTTTAGCATTTTAAATATTTGTTCACAAATGACTGTGGACTGAGCTATGAACCGACTGATATAGTTGAGTCTTCCCAAGAAACTCATCACATCCTTCTTGTTCTTTGGTGGTGGCAATTCTTGAATGGCTTTGACCTTTGACGGGTCCAATTCTATCCCTCAAAGGCTCACGATGAAATCCAGTAGTTTTCTAGTAGGAACTCCGAATGCACACTTGGGGGGATTCAGTTTCAGGTTATACCTTCTTAGTTTGTTGAAGAACTTTCTCAGGTTTTCCATATGATCAGTGGCTTTCTTGGATTTGATGATGATATCATCCACATATACCTCGTTCTCCTTGTGCAACATGTCGTGAAAGATAGTAATCATGGCTCTCATATAGGTGGCGCCCGCATTCTTCAACCCAAATGGCATCATTTTGTAACAATACATCCCTCATGGCGTGATGAAAGCCATTTTTTCTGCATCTTCCTCATCCATCCATATCTGATGATACCCAACGAAACAATCAACAAAACACTGCAACCCATGCTTGGCGTAGTTGTCGATAAGAATGTGTATGTTTGGCAAAGGGAAGTCATCTTTGGGACTGGCCCGGTTGAGATCCCGGTAGTCGACGCAGATTCTAACCTTCCCATCCTTCTTTGGTACTAGCACGATGTTGGCTAACCATGTTGGATACTCTACCACTTTGAGAATCTTAGCTTTGACTTGCTTAGTAACCTCTTCTTTGATTTTCAAACTCATGTCGGGCTTGAATTTCCTGAGCTTCTGCTTTACCGCCGGACAGGCTGGATCTGTTGGCAACTTATGAGCTACAATGGCTGTGCTGAGACCAATCATATCATCGTACGACCAGGCGAATATGTCCTCATATTCTTTCAAAAATCTCGCATATTCTTTCTTCTCTGATGGCGACAAGTGAACACTGATGTGAGTTTCATTGACATTCTCTGTATCTCCCAAATTAATGACCTCAGTTTCTTCCAGTTTGGACTTAGGTCTATTCTCAAAATTCTCAACCTCTCTGACGACCTCTTCAGGTATTTCATCTTCTTCTGAGTCTATGTCCTTTTGTTGTGTTGTTTCGTTGCAAGTCACAGTCGTTGGTTCATCGTCAAGATAAGTAATAGTAATGCTGTATAAAAATAGAGTAAATGATAAAGAAAATAATAAGCGAGATATATATGATAAACTGAAGTGCTTTGATTAAATTCAAAACTGTTTGAAACATCAGAGCTCTTTTCAAAATTAAAGACAATGCGGAAATAAAATCAACTAGTAAAGTAAACTAAAAAAAATTCGAAGCATGCTGCTTTTGTTTGGAATTGCTACCCCAAAGGCTTCCGGGCCCTGACGGTCCTAATTGACCAATTGCTGAGGTGGTCTTCCCTGTTCACAGCTTGTATGGAAGGGCCTTCCTCTCCTTCCTCCTCAAAAAGAACACAACAATCCATGTCATCATCCTCCAGGAACAAATTCTTCATGGCTGCCAATGCCCCATCCTCTTCTGACCCATATATAGTATCTGCCAGTTGGAAGGTCTGCTCCAGGCTAGGTATCGGAGATTCCAATGGATAGTAGGGTCCGCACCATGGTGGCGACCAGTTCTGGAATTCCTTCCAAGTATAACCATACCCTAAGCCAAAGGTAGTGCCATGCTTCTTCAGTTTGATGGGCTTAGTGATCCCCTGAAGGTTTTTACCGAGTCCCTTTCCAGGCTCTTACCCACACCAATTCCGGATACTTTCGATCTTGTTGTCCCACCACTTGTCCTTATCTACAGCGTTGGCCCTTTTAATATGGTAGTATGTTTCTCCGCCTATTCTCCTTCTGCCTCCAATCATCGGGATGGTCTGGCGACTATATATAAGGTTACTACTATCACCATGAATGATCACCTCTTAGCGGTTCCATTCAAAATTTACCGCCTGATGCAGGGTCGATCCTACGGCTCCAGCAGCGTAGATCCAGGGCCGTCCCAACAACAAGTTGTAGGATGCGGGGACATCTATCACTTGGAAGTCGACGTCGAACCATGTTGGCCCCATTTGCAAGCACAGGCTGATTTCTCCAATAGTAGATCTCTGGGATCCATCGAAGGCTTTGACATTGATAGCCCCGTCTTTGATCTCGTGTAGGACTTTCCCCAAAATTTTGAGAGTTACAAGCGGACAGATGTTAAGGCTTGATCCCCCATCGATCAGAACCCTGGTGATGAAATAATCTTCGCACTGCACGGTGATGTGCAGTGCCTTGTTGTGGCCCAAACCTTCTAGCGGCAATTCGTCTTCGTGGAAGGTTATTTTGTGGCTCTCCATCACTTGTCCCACCATATTCGCCATTTCACCCTCGGTTATATTGTTGGGCACATAGGCTTCGCTCAGTATCTTCATTAAGGCATTCTTGTGAGCGTCTGAACTCTGCAGAAAAGCCAGGATAGATATCTGTGCTGGCGTTTTGTTCAACTGTTCAGCGACCGAGTACTCCTTAGCCTGTATTTTCCTCCAAAGATCATCGGGTCCTATTTTAATAGGCCGTCCTAAGGCTTTCTTACCGGATTCAGCTAGGTGCTCTGGAGTGTACACCCTCCCTGTCCTAGTCATTCCTTATGCGGCAATCGTTTCTCCTATCTTGGTCTTTCCTTTCCTCCTGGCTTTGGCAGTATAATCCCATGGTATGGAATTTGAGTGGAATGGTGTTATGTCAGTCATTACCACTGGAATAGGCACCCTTGGTGGTAACACAGCAACTTCAAAGGGTGCAGGTGCCTTTAGAACTCCAAATTCAACCTCGATTGGCCCGGATGCCTTTGTAGAAGGAGGCACTTCAAGTTCAAGAGGTATAGACATATTTACTTCATCGTCCCTGGAAGGCTGGTTCTGTACAACAATTAGGTTAAGGGTAACCGCCGGTTTCTTTGGTTCATCCCCTTCAGCAATCAAACCTATCGACCCTTTAGGGTCCCAATCATCCTGGATCTCGATCATATGAATGTCTCTACCGTTGTGGTCAGGCGGGGGGTTATTACGAACATTAGGAGCAGGCTCCTTTGCTACAATGACCTTATTGTCGATCAGGGTTTGAATCTTATCTTTCAATGAACGGCACTCGTCAAGGGTGTATCCCTTTATGCCGGAATGATACATACAGGTCTTGTTGGGGTTGACCTACTGGGAGGGGTTTTCTGGAGCTTTGTCTGGGATGGGAGTGACGTAACCAGCAAATTTAAGTCTTTCATATAGCTGGTCAATTGGTTCTGCGATGGCTGTGTATTTTCTGGGAGGTTTACAGTCAAAATTTGGTCTAGGTCTTGGAAAATTTGGACGGGTGGGTGGTGATTGGTAATGAGAGTGTTGAGTGTGATAAGCTTGGTAAACAGGTGCCGATTGAGAGTATCTGGGTGAGGTGGGTTGATATGTGAGAGGTGGAGAGGACTGGTAAATGGGAGGTGGATAGGAGGGTGCGGGTGCTTGGTAATTCGGGATGGGCTGATATGTAAGTGGAGGTGATGAGTAAGTGTGGTATTTTGGTGGTGATTTGGCTCCCTGTGCGACTATCACGGCACTTATATCTTTCTTCTTGGATGTGCCACCAGTTTGTAAAGCCTTATTGGTGGCTTGCAGGGCTTCAAGATTTGTAACCATACCATTCTTAATGCCCTCTTCGATTCTTTCTCCAAGTTTGATTATATCGGAGAACTTCTGACCCTCGATCAACATAAACCTCTCGTAATATTGGGGATCCTGAGCCCCTACGAAGAATCTATTCATTTGCTCCTCTTCTAGGGCCGGCCTGACCTTTACAGCTTTTGGCCTCCAACGAGCGGCATACTCGCGGAATGTTTCGGTGGGCTTCTTCTTCAAGTTCTGTATATAGAATACATCAGGTGCATTCTCTGTATTGAATCAGAATCTATCCATGAAATCTGATGCCATGCTCACCCAACTCGTCTATTTCTTGGGTTCATGGCTGATGTACCAGGATAGTGCATCTCCCTTTAAGCTCCTCATGAAAAGCTACATACGGATCTTCTCATCTCTTCCGACCCCAACTAGATTATCACAATATGTCCTCAGGTGGACTCTGGGATCTCCTGTCCCATCCAACATTTCTAACTTAGGAGGTTTGTACCCCTCCGGAAGTTCAACATCTGGCTGAATGCAAGGTCTTCATAATTTAACCCTCCAATACCTTTGTTACCTTCCATGCCCTGAACTCGGCTGGTTAACTTCTTGAGTTCTACCGCTAAGTTCCTGATAAGGGAGTCCGTGTCATCAGACTCAGGTGCATTTGAGATTGGTTGGGTGTAGTGGGGTACAATATCCACATAAATAGGAGTGTTGTGGAGATAGTTATTGGTGGTGTTTAGTGGACCGGGAATGAGTAATGGAGTGTTATTTGGAGTGTGGCATGCATTGCAGTGAGTGGGTTGTATCTGTGGTTGTGGGGTATTTTGTGGAGGTGCGGGATTCTGGGTGTTAACATCAGGAGCAGCAAGAGTGAATGATAGGCTTGCCAAGTTCCGAACCTGGTCCAATTCTTCCTGGAATTTCAGCAATTTCTGCTCAAGATGAGCAGCAGTTCCCTTAGCAATTGGGGTAACCTGAGAAGTTTCCTCCTTTTCGATCTCCTTTCTAGCACTTGCGTCTCCCATTTTGCCTTTGTTCTTGTTTCTGATAGGACTCAGAGGAGGAGGAGGTGGAGGGCCCTTGGATCTTGTGGATTATGCTGATGGTGCTAGAATGCACGAACTAACCTTTGGGGAGGGGAATAAAAAAAATAAATAAATAAAGAAAAACTAAAAGGTAGCAAGTTAGCGCGGGTTTTGAGGAAAAATATTGCAATATTTAAACACATTGTGCGGGAATATAAATCGCGACCTAATTTTGGTGCCTCGTTGTGCCCGAGGTAAGCTTAGCGACAAATAGTTTTGAGAACTTATAATGCTAAATGCCTCATTTTATTGATAAAAATAAGATGAATCCAAAACAACTCTAAATAACAGAAAGTAAATGTCACTAGTGGCCATTGGCCTTATTACATCATTAAAGCAAAATAAAGGACTCCTAACTACTTGGTCCCAGAGGGACCTTCCCCAGATTTGGCATCCTTGTCTCCCTCGAACAGCTCCACTAATTCGCGTAGTCCTAGCAGCAAGTAAGCTCGGGCCAGATGTCCGCCTGCATTTCCTTCAGTGTTTTGGCAGTTTTTGATCCTTTTGATGAACTTTCCTTCCAGCTCTACTAGACCCCGCTCCAAATACCCTAACCGATTGTTGGCACTGGCAGCCATTTCTTTCCACTACTCGATCAAGTTTTGATGGGCTTCTTGTATTTCCCGATGCTCACTTTCACACTCTCGAATTCTCTTGTGCAGTTGATTATACTTAACCTGTGCTTCAGCATGCTCGTCAATAATTCTATGACCTCGAATGAATCTCGGCTGACCCATGTTATTGTCTTCTAACAAACTCGAATAATACGGTACACAACCGGCGTGGTACCTGTCTGGCTCAATGGATTCTTTCCCCAAAACGATTTTGCAATGCCACAAATGCTGAGCTTGGCACCTGTAAGGGCTATCATCGTCCTGGAAATTAGCCCTGAGGTGACTCATTTTATCGGCCCTTGGTATGATTTGTTTTCTTCCAGCTTTCCTCATGGCTCGGAGAGGAACGTAAGGATAAGTCCCTCTCAAACCAATCAGTATGAGAAACGGCGCATCTCAGGATCGAACAATGAATTCATCTGTGGGGAACCACTCAAACATCCATTGCACCTGGTCTTCTTTCAGATTTTTGAACAATTCTACCCATCCTCTGGCGTCCT
>MU690672.1:0-13137 GCA_026770625.1 Nicotiana glauca
TTCAACCAAACTTTACAGGAAGCGCTTAACCAATAAATATGACTTGTACCGGGCATCAGAACCAAAATACGAGCCGAATACCATTACTTTTCGATCAACTTTCAGTTTCATTTTCCTTAAACATTTTCGGAAAACAATTTAACCGAAAAATTCTTTTATCGGGGTTCTGGACCTCGGATTTCGATTTCGGGCATAAGCCCGAGTTCCATATTTTTCTACGGACTTTCTGAGACCGTCAAATCATGGGTCCCCGACCGTTTACCAAAAATGTTGACTATAGTCAACTATATCAATATTAATATCAAAATTCTTCAATTTTTTCACAAAATTTATATATTTCAACATAAAAATTTTCTGACTTCGCGCCCGGACTGCGCACGTAAATCGAGGCAACTATAGATGAGGTTTTCAAGGCCTCAGAAGCTCAAAATGTCTGAGTAAACAAGTGATGACCCTTTGGGTCATCACATTCTCCACCTCTAGAACAACCATTCGTCCTCGAACGGACAAAAGAAAGAAGTACCTGAGTCAGGGAATAGATGAGGATATTAGTTCCGCATGTCAGACTCGGACTCCCAGGTCGATGCCTCAGGAGGATGACCTCTCCACTGAACTCGCACAGAAGGAAAACTCTTCGACCTCAACTGTCGAATCTGCCGGTATAGAATAACTACTGGTTCGTCCTCATAATATATATCCCTGTCCAATTGCACAGTGCTGAAATCAAACACGTGCGATGGATCGCCGTGATATTTTCGAAGCGTGGATACATGAAACACTGGATGCACAGCTGACAAGCTAGGTGGCAAGGCAAGTTTATAAGCCACCTCTCCCACACGATCAAGAATCTCGAATGGGCCAATAAACCTGGGGCTAAGTTTGCCCTTCTTCCCAAATCTCATCACACCCTTCATAGGTGACACTCGGAGCAATACTCGCTCACCAACCATGAATGCTATATCTTGAACCTTACGATCTTCATAGCTCTTTTGCCTGGACTGAGCTGTAAGAAGCGTGTCTTGAATGATCTTGACCTTATCTAAGGCCTCTTGAACTAAATCTGTACCCAACAACCGAGCCTCTCCTGGTTCAAACCATCCAACTGGGGAGCGACACCGCCTACCATATAAGGCTTCATAAGGAGCCATCTGAATGCTTGATTGATAACTATTATTATAAGCAAACTCTGCCAAAGGCAGGAACTGATCCCACGAACCTCCAAAATCAATAACACAGGCTTGGAGCATATCTTCTAAAATCTGAATAGTCATCTCGGACTGACCGTCCATCTGAGGATGAAACGCTTTGCTCAGCCGAACCTGGGTGCCCAAATCTTTCTGAAACGCCTTCCATAAATGCGAGGTAAATTGCGTACCTCGATCTGAAATGATAGAGATAGGCACATCATGAAGGCGAACAATCTCCTTGATATAAATCCCAACTAATTTCTCGGACGAATAGGTAGTGTCAACCGGAATAAAATGAGCTGACTTGGTGAGCTTATCAATAATAACCCAAACAGCATCAAACCTTTTTCGAGTCATCGAAAGGCCGGTAACGAAGTGCATAGTGATCTGCTTCCACTTCCATTCAAGAAGCTCAATTCTCTTAAATAAACCACCAGTCTCTGATGCTCATATTTAACCTATTGACAGTTCAAACACCGAGCTACATATGCCACAATATCCTTTTTCATTCTACTCCACCAATAATGTTGCCGCAAATCCTGATACATCTTTGTTGCGCCTGGATGAATAGAATACCGTGAACTGTGAGCTTCCTCGAGAATCAATTCTCGAAGCCCATCAACATTTGGCACACAAATGCGCCCTTGTAATCTCAGAATCCCATCAGCATCTACGGTGACCTTCTTGGCACCTCCTCGTTGAATCGTGTCTTTAAGGACACATAAATGAGGATCATCAAATTGCCGATCGCGGATACGCTCCAATAATGAAGAGCGAGTGACCGTGCAAGCTAGCACTCGACTAGGCTCAGAAATATCGAACCTCACAAATCGGTTGGCTAAGGGCTGGACATCCAAAGCAAGCGGCCTCTGATCGACTGGAATATAAGCAAGACTGCCATACTGGCTGAATTCCTGCTCAAAGCATCGGCCACCACGTTTGATTTCCCCCGGTGATATAAAATGGTAACATCATAATCTTTCAACAATTCTAGCCACCTTCTCTGCCTCAAATTCAACTCATTCTGTTTTAACAGGTACTGAAGACTTTTGTGATCGGTGTTCACATGCCACACCATACAAGTAATGCCTCCAGATTTTCAATGCATGAACAATCGCCGCCAATTCCAGATCATGAACTGGATAGTTCTTTTCATAGATCTTTAATTGCCTCGAAGCATAGGCAATAACCTTGCCATCCTGCATCAACACTGCACCAAGCCCAATATAGGAAGCATCACAATAAACAGTATAAGGTCCCGTACCTGTGGGTAA
Organism: Nicotiana glauca; assembly: GCA_026770625.1. Taxonomy (NCBI): domain Eukaryota; kingdom Viridiplantae; phylum Streptophyta; class Magnoliopsida; order Solanales; family Solanaceae; genus Nicotiana; species Nicotiana glauca. The sequence goes on from MU690672.1 coordinate 2,462, forward strand.
AACCAACACCGGTGCTGTGGTCAAGGTTGTCTTGAGCTTCTGAAAGCTCGCCTCACATTCATCTGACCATTCGCACTGAACACCTTTCTGCGTCAATCTGGTCATTGGGGTTGCAATAGATGAAAACCCCTCCACGAATCGCCGATAGTAACCTGCTAATCCCAAGAAACTCCGAATCTCTGTGGCCGATGTCGGTCTAGGCCAGTTCTTGACTGCCTCAATCTTCTTTGGATCAACCTGAATACCTGCTGCCGTCACAATATGACCCAGGAATGCAACTGAACTTAGCCAAAATTCACACTTTGAAAATTTTGCATATAGTTGGCTATTTTTCAGAGTCTGAAGAGCCACTCTGAGATGCTGCGCATGCTCCTCCTGACTGCGGGAGTATATTAATATGTTGTCAATGAAGACTATTACAAAAAAGTCTAAATAAGGCCGGAACACTCCATTCATCAATTCCATAAAAGCTGCTGGGGCATTTGTCAACCCAAAAGACATGACCAGGAATTCATAATGTCCGTACCGAGTGCGGAATGCTGTCTTAGGGACATCAGATGCCCTAATCTTCAGCTGATGATATCCAGATCTCAAATCTATCTTTGAAAAGACCTTGGCACCGTGAAGCTGGTCAAATAAATCATCAATTCGCGGGAGTGGATATTTATTTTTGATAGTAACCTTGTTCAACTGTCGATAATCAATGCACATTCTCATCGAACCATTTTTCTTCTTTACAAATAATACCGGCGCACCACAAGGCGAAACACTGGGTCTAATAAAACCCTTTTCAAGTAAATCCTGCAGCTATTCTTTCAATTCCTTTAACTCCGGCGGAGCCATCCGATATGGTGGAATAGAAATAGGCTGAGTGCCTGGAGCCAAATCAATGCAGAAATCAATATCACTGTCAGGTGGCATACCTGGTAAGTCTGAAGGGAAAACTTCAGGAAATTCACGGACCACGGGTACATAATCAATAGTGGGAACCTCAGTACTAGAATCACGGACATAGGCTAGATAAGCCAAACACCCTTTTTCAACCATACGCCGAGCCTTAACATAAGAAATAACATTACGGCTAGTATGACCCGAGATTCCTTTCCACTTTATATGATGCAAATTCGGTACAGCTAAGGTCACAGTCTTGGCATGGCAATCCAAGATAGCATGATATGGAGATAACCAGTCCATACCTAATATAATATCGAAGTCTACCATATTTAAGAGCAATAAATCAGCACGGGTCTCAAGACCCTCAATCACCACAATACATGATCTATGAACTCGATCAACCACAATAGAATCACCTACTTGTGTAGACACATGAACAGGAATACCCAGTGGATAACTAGGCTGAACCAGGTACGGTGCAACATAGGAAGACACGTATGAATACGTAGGCCCAGGGTCAAATAGCACTGAAGCCTTTCTATCACAAACCAGAATAATACCTGCAATAACAGCATCTGAGGACTCAGCCTCTGGTCTGGCAGGAAATGCATAACTATGGGGCTGGGCCCCAACTCCCTGAACTGTATCTCTAGGGCGATCAATCACTGGTTGTCCTCTGCCTCTGTCGTTCCGAGCTCCACCTCTACGGTCTCTACCTCCACCTCTATGATCCCTACCTCCGCCTCTAGCTGGTTGGGCGGGCTGTGGATCGCCTGCTGCCTGGATCATGGGGCGAGGAACCTGCTGCTGGGAGTCTCCTGATGCTCGGGCGCAAAACCTGATAATATGACCGGGCTCACCACATCCATAACAAGATCTAGGCTGCTGCGACTGCTGGCCCTGGCGGCCTGAATGTCCTCCCCTGAAACTCTGTAGTGGGGTGCACTGATAGGCTGCTGATCAGAATAATACTGTAGATGACCACCACTGCCTGGAGCACCCTGAGATACCTGAAGCGTAGACTGAAAAAGTCTCGGTGCCTGAATTCTACCATAGGAATCCCTACCCCCAGATGAGGTATCACTGAACCTACCAGAGTGTCGAGGCCTCTTGTCTGACATCTAACCACCTCCCTGTGTGAGGGCCATCTCAACTCTGCAGGCTGCATTAGCCGCCTCCTGGAAGGAAATATCACTACCAACTCCCATGGCCATCTGAAGGCGGATCGGCTGAATCAATCCATCAATAAATCTATCCTCTCACGCTCAGTAGGGAGTATCACAACCGCATAGCGTGCCAAATCTACAAATCTAGTCTCGTACTGAGTAACGGTAATGGGGCCCTGCTGGAGGTGCTCAAACTGCCTTCGAAGTGCCTCCCTCTGAGTGACGGGGAGAAACTTCTCCAAGAATAGCTCTACAAACTAATCCCATGTCAAAGCTGGGGACCCTGCTGGTCTAGATAAGCAGAAATCTCTCCACCAAGTCTTGGCGGATCCTGCAAGCCTGAAAGTACAAAAATCGACCCCATTGGTCTCCACTATCCCCATAGTTCTAAGAATCTAATGGTAACTGAATAGAAAATCCTGGGGATCCTCTGATGAAGCACCCCTGAAAGTGGTGGTGAAAAGCTGGAGAACCGATCAAGTCTCCACAAGGCATCCGAAGACATGGCCGCTCTATCACCGACCTGAGCTATAATACCTACCTGAGCTGCCACTGCGGGCTGAACCACTGGAACCTGAATCCGGGGAGTCGCCTGCTCCGGAGTATGTGTAGCAGGAGTGTGAACTCCTCCTCCAGCCAGAGAAGTGGCTGGTGCTACTGGCAGCAAACCTGCTCTGGTGACATTTTCCATAAAGCCTGTTAATAGGACTAAAGCATCCTAAAGATCCGGGGTGAATATGACCCCTCCTGGGACCTGAGCTGGGCCTACTGGAGCTGCTGGGGCTGGAACCTCCTCATCATAGTCAACATAAGGCTCCACCTCTGGAACTGCTGCCTGGGGCTGAGCTCTGCCCCTACTACAGCCTCCAGCACGGCCACGGCCTCCAGCACGGCCCTGACCTCCAGCACGGCCTCGGCCTCTAGCACGGCCTCAGCCTCTACCCCTTGCAGGAGCTGCTGCTGGGGGTTCCGGCTGCTGTGCGGTAGAAGAAGATGCACGTGTTCTCGCCATCTGCGAAAGAACAAAGTAGAAGGACAATCAGTATTTAAATAACAGAATCGCACGACAAGAAAGAACAAAGTGAAATATTTCCTAACTCTGTAGCCTCTAGGGGATAAATACAGACGTCTCCGTACCGATACCTCAGACTCTACCAAGTTTGTCCGTGAATTGTGAGACCTATGTAACCTAGTGCTCTGATACCAACTTGTCACGACCCGGATTTAACCCACCATCAAGCGTCGTGATGGCGCCTACTAACAAAGCTAGGCCAGCCAAACGTTACACTTTCTCTGTCGACATCACCAATATAATGTTCTATCAATTAATAATTTAATGCGGAAGACTTTTAAGTTTTACGAAAATACAAAATGTTGCGGAAGTCGGAAATACATCACTACCCAAAACCTGGTGTCACTATCTCACGGACTACTATAGAATACTACAACCAAGTCTGAATGAAAAAAATACATAAGTCTGTTTCGGAATAATGAAAAACAAACTGAAGTACAGGAAAGGGACTTCGGCCTGCGAATGCCAGCTAGGCTACCTCGAATAGTCACGGGACTAATGATAGCTCCTGAAATAAATATCCTACTGCAGCTGCTGTCCATAACCTGTATCTGCGCAAAAAGAGCGCAGAGTGTAGTATCAGCACAACCGACCCCATGTGCTGGTAAGTGCCTGGCCTAACCCCGGCGAAGTAGTGACAAGGCTAGACAAGACTACTAATTCACATGTACAGTTCTATAATTATATATGTACGATAACAGGAACAAAAGTACTGAAATTAAACAGTAAAAAAAGGGAAAAGAAATATATTGCGTGTGAGATCAATTTAAATATCCAATATCATCATTATAATTAAGAAATCAGGGTACAGTAATGAATAATCAAATAATAGGAAATTCAATAATTGCACGGCATCACCCTTCGTGCTTTCTCTCACATAACTCTCATTTTCATGGCACGGAATGACCCTTCATGCAATTATAATCACAACATAGCACAGAATGAACCTTGTGCAAGTATAATAAAAATGGCACGGAATGACCCTTCGTGCTAATATAATAAAAATGGCACGGAATGATACCCTTCGTGCAACATCGCTCTTCCTCACCCAAACATCAATCACAAGCAATGGGCGAGAGAAAATAAAGTATGATAAGAAATATCCCGACAAGGGAACAACATCAACTATGTTCAATACTTTCATCTTCTACTCAATAATATTTATCAATCGAGCAAACGCTTCAAAGTATTAGTATTTCATAATTTATTCCCAAGCTTTTCACATTATAGAGAAATCATTATTTAACTTTGAAGATTTCCAACTTATCTCCAAAACAAGTACAACAAAGACCCACGGTCATGCTAGACTTCGGTATAGATACTCGTCACCATGCCTGTACACCGCACTCGATCAATTAGCAAATAGCAATTTTAATACTCTAATCATACTCCCTCAAGCCAAAGTTAGATCAAACACTTACCTCGAAATTCTACGGCCAACTCAATCCTTAGCAATGCCCTTTCCTTTCGAATTTGGCTCCAATCCAATCGTATCTATACACAATTGATTTAATATCATCAATACTACTTAACAAACTAGTTCAAATGGCTAAATATAGTTTTTACAATATTCTGCCCGGAATAGTGAAATTCGACCCCTGGCCTACGTGGTCGAAACACGAGGTTCGAACCAAAATAAATTCACCCATACTCCCACAAGTTCAAATATATAATTTGTTCTAGAATCAGACCTCAAATTGAGGTCAAAATCCCAATTTTTTATGAAAACCTAAGTTCTACCCAAAACCCCCATTCTACCCATGAAAAACCTTGAATTTAAGATGAAAACATGATAAATGATGTTAAAGATTGAAGAAATTGAGTAAAAGTTAACTTACAAATGATTTGGAGAAGAGGGAGTTCGTGGAAAATCGCCAATGGGTGTTTTGGGTTGTGAAAATGTAAGAAATGAAGTTGGAAATCATGATTTACAGGTCTCTGTGTTCGCATTTGCGAACAGGGGTTCTCAATTGCGAACCCCGACCAAAACCTGGAATTTGCGAAATATTCTTCGCATTTGCGAAGCTAAGCCAAAACTGAGAAGTTCGCATTTGCGAACAAAATCTTCGCATTTGCGAACTCTGGGCTAAAAGGAAGGAGTTTGCATTTGCGATGTTTTCTTCGCATTTGCGAACTCTGGGCTAAAAGGAAGGAGTTCGCATTTGCGAACAAATTCTTCGCAATTGCGAACTCTGGGCTAAAAGAAAGGAGTTCGCATTTGCGAACAAATTCTTCGCATTTGCGAAGTAAGCTGCCCAGGGGAAACGTTCGCAATTGCGATCATTTTCTTCGCAATTGCGAAGCCTACAGGTCAGGCATGACAACAACTTCCAAACATGAAAAAAATGAACTCGTGGCCTATCCAAAACTCACCCGAGCCCTCGGGGCTCCAAACCAAATATGTACACTGACTCAAAAACATCATACGAACTTACTCGCGCGATCAAATCGCCAAAATAACATCAAAATCAATGAATTGAGCCTTAAAACTCAAGAAATCTTCCAAATTTCATAAACTTCCAAATTTCCAATTTAAGGCCGAATCACGTCAAACGACGTTCGTTTTCAACCAAACTTTACATGAAGCGCTAAACCAATAAATATGACTTGTACCGGGCGTCGGAACCAAAATACGAGCCCGATACCATTACTTTTTGATCAAATTTTAGTTTTATTTTCCTTAAACATTTTCAGAAAACAATTTAACAGAAAAATTCTTTTACCGGAGTTCTGGACCTCAGATTTTGATTCCGGGCATACGCCCGAGTTCCATATTTTTCTACGGACTTTCTGAGACCGTCAAATCACGGGTCCCGGACCGTTTACCAAAAATGTTGACTAAAGTCAACTATATCAATATTAATATCAAAATTCTTCAAATTTTTCACAAAATTTATATATTTCAACATAAAAATTTTCCGGCTTTGGGCCCGGACTGTGCACGCATATCGAGGCTACTATAGATAAGGTTTTCAAGGCCTCATAAGCTCAAAATGCCTGAGAAAACAAGTGATGACCCTTTGGATCATCACAATTAGCCTCTTAGAAGGAAGGTTGTTGTAGAAAAGTCAACCGAAAGTTGACTATGTGGTTGGAGGGCTCGGATGTGAATTCCGATGGTTCGGTTAGCTTCAGGGGATGATTTATGACTTATGAGTGCGATCAGAATCGAATTTGGAGGTCCGGTGTAGAAATAGGCTCGAATTGACGAAGTTGGAATATTGGCGAATTCCGGTCGATAGGTGAGATTTTGATCTGAGGGTCAGAATGGAATTCCGAGAGTTTCAGTAGCTTTGTTAGGTGAATTTGTATATGTCTGAAAATTTTCAGGTCATTTGGATGTCGTTTGGTCGGGTTTTTTATCTAATGTGAGATTTGGAAGTTTTAGTTAAACTTAGGCTTGAATCCATCGTGATTTGATAATTTTTGTGTTAATGGGCATGTTTTGATGATTGGAACAAGTTCGTATGATGTTTTGGGGTAGGTTGGTGTTTTTGGTTGAGGTCCCGGGGGCCTCGGGGTGATTTCGGGTGTTCAAACGGACCCTTTTTGGTTTGTAAAGAGATAAGATTTTCTGCTGTTGGTGTTGCAAACATTTGTGCATCGCGTTCGCGTGGTGAGGGATGCGAACGCGTAGGGATTTTGAGGGAGCCTGGGATTTTTGCCTTCGCATTCGCGAAGGAGATGCCGCGATCGCGTAGTTATGGAACCTTGGGTTTCGCGTTCATAGTAGGTGTGACGCGTTCACATAGAATGATTGGGATGTTAGTGAAGATTGTTATACGCGTTCGCGTGTCTGGAGACGCGTTCGCGTAGGTGAGAGTCATGAAGTATCGCGTTCGCGTGGGTGTGTGTCGCGTTCGCGTAGAGCATTTTGTGATATTTAAATTTTTGGCCTTCGCGTTCGCGTGACGAAGGTCGCGAACGCGACCTTCGTCACGCGATGAAGAAATGGACTGGGCGGACAGAAGGGTTTAATAACATTTCCTCCGCGAGCTAAAGTCATTTTCACCATTGTTGAGCATACTTGGAAGCTTTTGACGAGGGATTAAGAGGGTCTCGACTAGGATTCGATTGGAGGTAAGTTTTATGAGTTAAATACGTGATTTTATTGAAGATTCATCATTGAAATCTCTGAAAATTGGGTGAAAATTGGAGAAGTTAGGGCTTGGTTTTTGGTAATGTAAGATTGGAATTTGAAGGGGCACTTGAACTCCGATTTTGATAAATTTTATATGTACAGACTCGTGGCGAGACGAGGATTCCGAAAATATAAATTTCATAATTTTTTGAGAAGTGGGCCCGGGGCTCGGGTTTTGCCAACTTCGTATTTTTTGGTATTTTTTGAGTTCTTTCGATTGGGTTATCTTCCATTAGAATATTTTTACGTATCCCTTACGGTTTTGATCAGATTCTACACGCGAGGAGGTAGATACGAGAGGGAAAGGCTTGATGAGCTAGATTATCGGCCGGCTAGAGGTGAGTAATACTTGTAAATGATATTCTGAGGGTTTAAAACCCCAAATTTGCACATCTTAGTGCTTTGTTGAGGTGACTTACATGCTGGACCTTTGCGTGGGGTAGAGCACCGTTGGGGATCGAGACTTGGTCCGTCCCGGTTGTTGATTTTTACCGCGTAATTGTAAATGATTTGTTGTTATCATTGTGACTTGGGCTCATAGCCATACTTGGGGCTTATTGTCAATTATTTGAACTCTTTATGAACTATCATCACTGTTTCCATCACTATTTGAAATATTAATTAAACTCAGTCCATGTGATTTACACTGTTTCATGAACTCAGCTATATTTTACTCAAGTTGGAGTTTTAACTGATATTTGAACTATTGTTGAGCTAAGTATTATTGTTTTACTGATGCCCGAGAGGCTTTTTCGCAATTTTTTGGACTGATTGAGGCCAGGGGCAATATGTGAGGGCATGAAGAGTGATGTGAGGAGGCTTTCAGGCCTCGAGTGTTCTGTGAGGAGGCTTTCAGGCCTCGAGTGTTGTGTGAGGAGGCTTTCAGGCCTCGAGTGTTTTGTGAGGAGGCTTTCAGGTCTCAAGTGTTCTGTGAGGAGGCTTCCAGGCCTCGAGTGTATTGTGAGCAGGCTTCCAGGCCTCGAGTATATTGTGAGCAGACAAACCAAATGCATTTATAAAGTTCTCTGTTCAAAATTATTTTGAAAAAAAAAACTTAGTAAATTATAGCATACAGTTATCATTATTGCGAACATTATTTCTAATTAAGTTGATACTTGTTCAGAATGTACATCCTCTTTCTCTTTTTGGTTCTCATCCGTTACTCAGTATCCGCATTAAGACTTCAACTAATCTGAATTTGCATCGCATAAGTTAGATTTCCAAAGATTGTAATCTAGAATAAGCGTATGCAGCTAAAGGTAATGGGAAGCTAAATTGCTTTAAAGAAAAATCTATGTATAGTAAGTAAAAGTTTTCTCCGTACTTGTCCTGAGAATACTGTGGTGGAGCCAGAATTTGAAGTTTATGAATCTGGAAGTCTAGTTCTTAGCTATTGGTTCTTAAGAGGATCCTTGGTGTAACTGAAAAGTGCTGCTATGTGACCAGAAGATCACGGGTTCGAGCCTTGGAAACAACATCTTGCAGAAATGCTGGATCAATTCCTTTCTCGGACCCTACGCATAGCAGGACCTTAGTACATGATCGATTCCTTTTTCGAACCCCACGCATAGCAAGAGCTTACTGCATCAAGTTTCCCTAAAGCTATTGGACATCGTAGTTCAACCACAACCAATAGCGATGGCAGGTAATGAAGAGTGTACAGTGATTGAAGCCGCAAGGCCCAATCTTTCTAATATAGCCTGAGATCACACGGCAAAAACTTGTTGCAACCAAAAACACTCCAGCAAGTCACTACTAGAAAATTGTTGTTTTGCGACTGCCATAAAGGTCGCAATACGGTCAGAAAATGCTAATTTCCGACTACATTTCGACCGAAATATCATAGTCGCAAAATAGCTGGTCTGAAAAGTTTAGCGACCGAATCAGTGGGTAATTTACGACTACAGCAGTCGCAAAATCAAAAGTTTTGCGTGATCTTCTTTTTGTTCCTCCTTCAACTCTTCTACTTCTTTTCGTAATGCTTCCACCTCTTCGTGATCTTGCGAATAACTCGCATCACCAGATAACAATGTCGTAGAACGACCTACAGAATTTTGTGATCCAAGACCGTAGGTTCTACCTTTCTTTGCGCCACCAACCACCTGCGTCCATATTGAAGCTACATCATTGAGTGACACTTGGGTTGAGCTACCATCCTCGGATTCGGGTTGACTTTGACGCCATTCCTCAAAATTTAATTTTATTTGATTTTTTCTACTACTGTGGTCGCAAATCTAATTTAAAATTCTTTATTTATTTATTGTTCTGACTACCGTGGTCGCAAAATTTAATTTAAAACTATTTATTTATTTGTATTTCCGACTACAATAGTCGCAGATGTTCCTAAATCTGGAATATTTTGTTGCATTTTGCGACTATTATGGTCGAAGTAAGTCAGAAAACTGAGAATTTTTGACCAAATTCCAGCTCTTTTAAAGCAATACCACCTACCAATTCACATATACAACAACTAATTAATCTACCATGCTAACCAATCAATCTACCATTGCAACTAATCAAATCCATAAAATGCAAAACATAAATATTTGTAACTAAAACATCCATAAAGAGTTAAACATTCTAGCACCATTCAATCTAGTCTAAAATATTATAATAATAGTCAAGTGTTAATATTACCAAGTCTAAACATCCAACGACAACAAATAATAATGGCTCAAACATTAATAACCAAAACAAACTAAAACTCATTATCCATGCCATCCTCGTCATTCGAAGGAACAAATGGATGTTCACTCATAAATTTTTCCACTAGACTCTGCAATTTGTTAAAATTTGCGCGATCTTCTTTTCGTTCCTCCTTCAACTCTTCAACTTCTTTTCGTAATGCTTCCACCTCTTCGTGATCTTGCGAATAACTCGCATCACCAGATAACAATGTCGTAGAACGACCTACAGAATTTTGTGATCCAAGACTGTAGGTTATACCTTTCTTTGCGCCACCAACCACCTGCGTCCATATTGAAGCTACATCATTGAGTGACACTTGGGTTGAGCTACCATCCTCGGAATCGGGTTGACTTTGACGCCATTCCTCAAAACGTTGTTGATAAGCTTCCTAAAATTAAATGATCGATGACAAGAAACTATATAATTCTAAATTGAGAACTCAAAATGCAGCAATGGCCAATAGGCTCAAGTATACAAGAACTAAATCAAAACTAGTGTTACTCATTTATGATGGTAAAATGAGAACATGAAGGTAAAATACAATCTGACTACAATACAAAAATGAGTTAACTGGTGTTCTACACTTATGACATGCATGTCACTGATTAACTAATCTTCCATATTATGTTAGCTGCCTTGTTTTAACTGCCTAGAATTCTAATAAAGCTAAGGATAACCACAATGATACACCTTCTAACCCCCCCCCCCCCCCCCC
>MU690673.1:9719-37868 GCA_026770625.1 Nicotiana glauca
GGGGGAGGGAGAAAGACTTATCTGGGGCGCATGCTGGCTTAAAATGAACATGACATGCTTCTTGGACTACACGCCCGACCCACACAAACTTTCCAGCTTCTCGTGAACCCATTGATCCGCACTTCAAAACTAGGGAACTTTGCCAGGACTCTTGTAGTGGTGAGATGTCTTCTTTTCGGCCGACAGCGCCTTTTGCGGGTTTTCACCAATACACCTCTCTCATTTCTCTTCTCATCGTCGCCCGATAGTGCTCTTTACGAGTTTTCACTAAGCGGACTCTCTCATTTTTATTTTCTCTACTCGCCATCGCCTTATGGTGTTCGAAGGTTTTCACCGATAAGTCTCTCTCATTTTATTTTTCTCAATTTGAATTGTATCAGATTCCAACAATGACATTTTCCACTTCCCTGCCTTTGCCAATTGATCGGAAGGACTTGGACAAGGTCTTTAGGGTAAAAAGGATTTTGGGCGGAACTACAACTTTGGAACCATTTCGGCGGTCTTATGGCCGAACCATTATATCATCTGCCCCAGTTTCAATTTTTGGAGAAATTGGAATTTTTGTTTTGGTGTGACTGAACCCCAGAGTGAGGCTGCCTACGTATCCTTTCGGAATCAAGTCGAACGTAGTTCAAGCAAATAATTTTTTTTTGTTTTTGTTTTTGTTTTTGTTTTGTTTTGTTTTTCTTTTCTTTTCTTTTCTTTTTTTTTCATTTCTTTTATGTTTCTTTTCCTTTTTGTACTTTCGGGTTCCAAAGAGAGTGACCAAAGAAGCATAACCTGCTCAAAGGGTTTACGAAGGATTGATAATGTTTGGTATAGCGGGAAAGAAAGCCTTCGTCATCTCAATTACACAAAAGTCATCGTCACAGGAGGTCTAGACATAGTACCTTTTCACTGCATCTACATTGACTGCTGTTTCAGGATCATTTCCTTCGAAGTCTCCTAGATACAATGCTCCTCTTGGCAATATCTTCTGGATTATGTATGGACCCTTCCAATTAGGAGCAAACTTTCCTTTTGCTTCCTGGTGATAAGGGAGAATGCGTCTGAGCACGAGCTGTCCCACTTCAAAATTCTTGGGACGAACTTTCTTGTTATAGGCGCAGGCCATTCTTTGTTGGTACAACTAACCGTGACACACCACGGCCATCTATTTTTCATCAGTTAATGACAACTGCTCCAGCCGGTTCTAAACCCACTCACTGTCCTCAATTACCGCTTCAACAATTATGCGAAGCGAAGGGATTTCTACTTCTGCAGGTATGACAGCTTCAGTTCAGTAAACCAACAAGTACGGGGTCGCTCCGATTGATGTATGCACTGTGGTATGATACCCGAGTAATGGAAAAGGCAGCTTTTCATGCCATTGCCTGGAGCTTTGAATCATCTTTCTCAAAATCTTCTTGATGTTCTTATTTGCCGCTTCAACGGTACCATTGGCTTTTGGCCGATAAGGAGTAGAGTTTCTATGTGTTATCTTGAATTGTTCACATACCTCTCCCATCATATGACTGTTCAAGTTTGCAGCATTGTCGGTAATGATAGTTGCAGGAATGTCAAAGCGGCAAATGATATTGGAGTGCACAAAGTCTACCATAACCTTCTTGGTAACTGAATTAAGAGTGATGGTCTCAACTCATTTTGTGAAGTAATCAATTGCAACCAATATGAATCTATGCCCATTTGAAGCTTTCGTCTTGATTGGGCCAATGACGTCCATACCCTAGGCAACAAACGACCAAGGTGCTGACATCGGATGAAGCTCTGTTGGAGGTGCATGAATCAAATCACCGTGCACTTGGCATTGATGGCATTTTCACACAAAACTGAAACAGTCTTTCTCAATGGTTATCCAGTAATACCCCACTCGCAAGATTTTCTTTGCCAACACATAACCGTTCATATGAGGTCTGCACACCCCTGCGTGTACTTCATGCATGATTCTTCCGGCTTCTTCAACATCAACACATCTTAGCAAATTGAGGTCCGGGGTCCTTTTGTACAAGACATCACCGCTTAAGAAGAAACCACTCGCATGCCGTCTAATGGTTCTTTTTTGATCTCCAGTGGATTGCTCGGGGTATTCTTGTGTTTCCAGAAATATTTTGATATCATAATACCAGGTCTGAATGCTGGGTTACGCCTCGACTGCATTACAATACCCGTACTTTTCTTTCATTTGAATCTCCAGAGGATCAATATGGACATTGCCTGGGTAAGGCAACATTGAAGCTAGAGTGGCGAGTGCATCAGCTAGTTCATTGTGACACCGAGGAATGTACCTGAACTCTATCGACTTGAAGCATTTGGTGAGATCTTCCACATGTTGCCGATAGGGAATGAGCTTAACATCTCGAGTCTCCCACTCTCCCTGGGCTTGCCGTATAATCAGGTCAGAATCCCCCATGATCAATAAATCTTCAACATCTTGGTCAATTGCCATATTCATGCCCGTGATGCAGGCTTCATACTCGGCTGTATTGTTTGTGCAGAAGAATTGGAGCCTAGCTGTAGCTGGGTAGTGCTGACCATTGGGTGAAATCAAGATTGCCCCAATGCCTACACCTCTAGAATTTACCGCTTCGTCAAAGAACATTTTCCAAGCACGAGTGTCCTCTGAGATTGCTTCCACTGAATTTACCTCTTCATCTGGGAAGTATGTGCTCAATGGTTGGTATTCCTCGTCAATCGGGTTTTCAGCCAAATGATCTGCTAACGCCTAGGCTTTCATTGCCGTGCGAGTGACATAGACTATGTCAAATTCAGTGAGCAAGATTTGCCATTTTGCTAGTATCCCAGTGGGCATCGATTTCTGGAATATGTACTTCAAAAGACCCAACCTGGTTATGAGGTAGGTAGTGTGGGCTTGAAGATAATGTCTCAACTTTTGAGCGACCCACTTTAAAGCACAACACATTCTTTCCAACAAAGTGTATTTAGCTTCATAACTGGTGAAGTTCTTGCTCAAATAGTAAATTCCCTGCTCTTTCTTGCCAGTTATATCATGCTGCCCGAGAACACAGCCAAAAGAATTTTCTAGAACCGTCAGATACAAGAAGAGAGGTCTCCCCGACTCCGGTGGGACCAAAACTAGAGGGTTTGATAGATATTCCTTGATCTTATCGAAGGCCACTACACATTCAGATGTCCATTTGATTGCTGCATCTTTCTTTAATAGTTTGAATATGGGCTCACATGTAGTAGTCAGTTGAGCGATGAACCGACTAATATAGTTTAACCTACCCAATAAGCCCATCATGTCCTTTTTAGTTCTTGGAGGAGTTAAATCTCGAATAGCCTTTATCTTTGTTGGATCTAACTCGATACCTCTCCTGCTGACTATGAAACCCAGGAGTTTGCTTGATGGGACTCCGAAGGCGCATTTAGCCGGATTTAACTTCAAATCATACTTGCGCAGCCGTTCAAAGAACTTTCTCAAATCTCGAACATGGTCACTCTGAGTTCGGGACTTAATGATTACGTCATCCATATACACCTCTATCTCTTGATGCATCATGTTATGGAAAATGGCACTTATGGCTGTCATATAGGTTGCCCTGGCATTCTTTAGCCCAAATGGCATGACCCAGTAACAGTAAGTACCCCAGGGTGTAGTGAAGGCTGTCTTCTCGACATCTTCTTCATCCATCAACACCTGGTGATATCCTGCGTAACAATCCACGAAGGACTGTATTTCATGTTTGGCGCAGTTATCAACAAGGATGTGGATGTTAGGCAAAGGGAAATTATCTTTGGGACTTGCCCTATTCAAATCTTGGTAGTCTACACACACCCAGGTTTTCCCATCTTTCTTTGGTACTGGAACTACGTTGGCCAGCCATGTGGTATATCAGACCACTTGGATTACCCTCGTATTCAGCTATTTTGGGATTTCTTCTTTGATCTTATCACTGATATCAGTTTTCAACTTTCTTTTCTTTTGCTGAACTGTAGGACAATTGGGGTAAATTGGCAATTTGTGCACCACTAGATCAACACTCAGTCCTCACATGTCATCATATGACCAAGCAAACATATCTTTAAACTCAAACAGGAGTTGGATTATTGCATCTCGAGTTTTCTCATCTGTGTGAATGCTTATTTTGGTTTCCCTTATTTCTTTGGCTGTTCCCAAATTAACCAGTTCAGTGTCATTCAGATTTGGCTTAAGTTTGTTCTCAAATTATTCCAATTCTCGGTTTATTTCCTTAAAAGCCTCTTCTTCATCATATTCTGGTTCTTGATTCATTATTTCACAGTTAGATAGCGTGTTTGAGTCTGGGCGTGAAGTCTGTAGGCATGTCATGTTATTTAAAGCCGTATTATTATAACTGAAAAAGGAAAAAATGAAAAAGGAAAAAATAACAAAAATCAGAAAGAATAGAGAGAAAAGGGACAATGAAATATTGATTTCATTTGTTGGAATTTGGAAAGATAACGGGGTTTACATTCATGAATTTAAAAAGACAAGAAACTAAAGAAACATCCGAGTTACACCCTGAAATAACTCGGGATGCAGAAAAGGACAGGGCTAGTCTACTGGGACTCCCACCTGATCGAGAATGGCGTAGCCTTCCAGTTTTAGAGTTTAGCATCTGGTCCCATGTAGAGCACCTCAGTGGTGCTAGTACCCTCCCCTGGCTGAACCATGTTGGTTTCATAAAGCATTTGTCTCATAACTCCACATATATCTTCGATTTCCATAGTTGTGAAAACCTCATCGTCCTCTTCTTCGCCATACTTGGGCTTGACAAAAGTATGATAGAGATGTGGAAATGGTTGTGGCAGAACCCATCCTTCTTTCTTTCTTTCCTCAGCCTATTTCTCATCATCTGGGGTAGGGTGGAAGCCTATCCCGAAAAACTTTTCTGCTGTGGGTAAATTTACCGGCTCGAATATTCCTTGTAAAGCTTTTCCCAACCCTTTTCCTGGTTTAAAACTGTGTCTAATCATTTCTTTGGCCACCATGATTGAAGAATTAGATAGGAAAGGCTGGGGGCACGGATTTCCCTCCTCGTACTGGTCAGCCACCACAATTTCAAAGGCTTGATAAACAATATGCTCATTTCCTTCCCTCGCCTCCAAGCATGGGATAGATGGGTCACGATAAATGGAAGCTCATCTTCTCCGTGGACCACGATCTCCTGATCTTCATACTCAAATTTCACCATTTGGTGGAGGGTGGAGGGCACAACTCCTGCAACATCGATCCAGGGCCTTCCCAGAAGAAAATTGTAAGAGGTATCCATGTCTAACACCTGGAAGGTTACCTCAAAATCCACTGGGCCTATAGTTAATATCAAATTAATTTCACCGATGGTATCCCTTTTAATGCCATCAAAATCTCTCACACAAACATTATTAGGACGAATCCTTCCCATCCCGATTTCCATTCAATGCAGTGTAGAGAGTGGGCAGATGTCAACACCCGAGCCTCTATCCACCATGACTCGCTTGACATAGTAACCTTCATATTTGACAGTCAGATGCAAGGCTTTGTTGTAGGCTGCTCCCTCTGGAGGCAAGTCATTTTTGCTAAAGGAGAGTTGATTGACGGCGAAGAACCTTTCTGCCATTCTTTCAAGTTGTTCAACTAAAGTTTCAATTGTCACATATGCCTCATTCAAAGTTTTCATTAAGATCTTCTGATGTTCGGAGGATTTCGTCACCAATGATAGGAGGGACACTTGTTCAGGATATTTCCTCAATTGATCTACTGTTTCATAATCAGGCATCTTCATTTTCTGGAAGAAGGCCTCTGCTTCCTTGGCGCTCACTAGCTTCTTTGCTGGAAAACGCTTTCGTGTGGCATTGTTTACCTCTTGTAAGTTTGAATACTTCTCAACAAAAAATTTTCCTGGAAGTTCTCTCGAGATTTCTTTGACTTTGTATGTAACCACTGTTTGCTGATAGTTCCATGGCACCGCAGAAGGGTCGGTTATTGGCTTCTGTGGTACGCGTCCAATAACGACTGGCTCACTCAGCTGAGGCGGTTTAATTGTCCCCCGTACCACATAAGCTCCTTTTGGAACATATATTTGTGTCCCCTTTTTCACTTTAAACTTTTTCGGAGCGCTCACAACTAGTGGTTTCTCTTGGTGACCTCATGGAACATAAAGAACCCCGTTTTTAGGAGGTACCGCCTCTGTTTTTATTTCAGTTTTCTTCTCTGGTTCAGTTTTGACAATTTTATTCTTCTTCTCCCCTTTTTCCTGCTTCGGGGCTGCCTTGGGTTTCCTTTCTGCATCGACGATATCAATTATGGCTTTCAGGGCTGGATCAAATTCCCTGTTTTCACAAATCATCCCGATTACCAGCCCATTGTTGTGAGCGGGCAACAGATTATTAGTCATATTCGGGGCTTCTTCGTCCCTCAACACTATTTTTCCTTGTTCTATCAAATCTTCCACAGCTTTCTTCAATTTCCAGCAGTTGTTAGTACTATGCCTCTCAGCTCCTGAGTGATAAGCACAACGGACGCCCCGTTGATGGGATGGTGATTCCAGGTTCTGCCTATTTTAGGGAATAGGTTGCAGCAGATTCATCTGGACGAGCTTCAGGAACAGACTGGAGTAGGGTTCACCAATCGGTGTAAAATTTGGTCGTCTGGGTAGTTCCCGAGGACGGAAGTTATTTTGTTGTGGTCGGGGATTATAGTGGTTCTGGTGAGGAGGCTGATTTCTATTAGCTTGTGGTTGCGGTCGGCCGAAGGGTTGAGCATTCATGACCGTGTAAGGTGGGGGATCATAAGCCATATCAGTGTGAGGATAGTAGTATTGAGGGGTTCTTTCAGAGAACATAGGTCTCGGAGCCCGATATCTTCTTTCTCCTGATGCTGCCATAACTGTTTTTTTTTTTTTTAACTTTAGCCATTCCTCCAGACCCGTCTTGGATGGCTTGGGAGGTTGCTCTTATGTCCGACTGGCTCAAGATTCTGCCCGTTTTCAGACCATTTTCTACCATTTCCCCGATTTTAATCACCTTTGCAAAAGTCTTTCCCATGGCGGACATCATATTCTGAAAGTAGTCTGCTTCGTGGGCTTGAAGGAAAACAGTGACCATCTCTACCTCATCCATTGGTGGCTTTACTCTTGATGCCTGTTCGCGCCATTTAATAGCGTATTCTTTGAAGCTTTCTGAGGGCTTCTTCTTCAAGTTTGCTAAGGAGTTCCTATCTGGCACGATATCGATGTTGTACTGAAATTGCCTCACAAAGTCTCTGGCAAGATCGTCCCAAATGTGCCAACGCGAGACATATTGGTCCATATACCATTCTGAGGCAATGCCGATTAAGATCTCCCCGAAATATGCCATAAAAAATTCTTCCTTGCACTGGCCCCCCGTAGCTGATTGCAATACTTCTTCAAATAAGCAATGGGGTCGCCGTGCCTGCATACTTTTCAAATTTTGGTGTTTTAAACCCCGACGGCAAGTGTACATGCGGGAACATACACAAGTCTGTATAGGAGACACTCTTTTGCCCGCTCAAGCCTTGCATATTTTTTAAGCTCTGTTCGAGGCTTCTCATTCTCTTCGCCATCTCATATAGCTCTGGGGCTTTGGGAGTTTTTTATTGCCCCGGTGTAGGCTCGTATGGCGGTGGCTGAGAGTAAGTATATTGAGGATAATGAGGAGGGTCAACCCGAAAGACGGGATTTTGGAATGTGAAAACCGAGGGGTCAAAAGCATGTTTCGGTAGTGATGGTTGTGTTGTTGCGGAGCATGGTGGAGCCTTGAAGATGTTGGGAGCAGTTCCTGATGGGAACACCTGGGGGCGAACCTCAGAAGGTGTTCCTAGGAAGTGAGCAGTTATAGTAGGATGCCCCAACGGGGTGTTTGGATGGCTGATGGGGACAGTAGTAGCACCTCCAGATCTAGGAAATAGCTCCGGGAATCTGGGGATGGTGCTTGGGGTTTCCTTTCCATTGTTCCAAGCATCCCACATTTCCATGAGTCGCAGGCGCAATACCCGATTTTCTTCAGCTCTAAGGGACTCAGAGGCCGGGACCCCCGAGATGGGGCTGTCTTCGGATATAAGAATTGTAGGTAGAGTCATATCTGTAGACATTTCTATGCTGCCTCTTGATCTGGTGAAGTATTGATATGATGTCAGCGTACCACAACCAACCACCGTTTCTAAAAGCTAAGCTGGAATTGACGGCAACAATGGTTAGTTTGAAACAAATAACATATAGGGAGCCGCACATTGGAATGTGATGCACCTATACAGTTAAATGAATATCTACATGTTTGCTACGGTTGCATGCGTCATCCCGGCTTTTCTCTTGTTCCCTTCGCTTTTCTTTCTCTTTTTGTTTTGTTTTGTTTTCTCTCATTTTTTTCTCTTCTCTCTTTATTTTCATTTTCTGCTTTTTCCTTTTCTTTTTTCATGGTTTTTCACTCAATGCCTTATTTTCTTCCTTTGTGTTTCTTTTCTCTCTTGTTTTTATTTATTTCCCTCGTATTTATATTTTTCTCTTTTTCTTGGGATTACGGTTGAATCTAACATAGATTGCCTACGTATCATGGCCCCGCATGAATCAGACCAAGCGTACTTCTTGCAAATAAATGCAAAACTAAGAAAATAATTTTTGGGAATTTTCAATTTTTCATTAATAACAACTGAGATTACAAATCTACTAGACTATTTGTTTTTATTTTCTTGAAAAAGAAAATTACGAAAACAGACTCAAAAGCAAAAATACAGACTCGATTAACTAGGAATACATCAAAGCTTCAGATTCTGGGGCCCGCGGGGCATCATTCGGCATCGCCGCGGGCCTGCGTGCAAGACCCTTTTGCAACTGCTCTAAATCATTCATGACCCGGCGAACAAAGATCATCATTGAGGCAAAGAAAGTGGTATGACCCATCCGTTCACCGACCTGACACTTCATAACAATATAGTTGGCAATGCATCTGATCCTTTCCCTAATTCGGCCATTTTCTTGGGGGAGTCGACTTATTTGTTGGGTACGAGCCTCTAGCACCTGAGAGTCCTGGAAGTGAAGGTCTTGTAGCAATTTTATTTCCTTTTCCATCTCGGCAATTAACCCATAGCAATGGTCCCTCTCGACCTGAAATTCTTTGTCTCGCCGAGTTGCCTTTTCTTCAAGAGTATTCATTTTCCGTTTCATGTTAGCAATGGTTCCCTCGTAGTTTATCTTCATTTGTTGCACAAATTGGGCTCTTTCCTCATTCTTCTTAGCCCACTATGCCCGAAGTCTTGCCATATTCCTCTCGGATTTCTCTAATTCTTCCTGGCTGTCCAAGACTTGTTTCTTTAGCCCTTTTATCAACCTTTCATGAGACAGACTTCTTTCTTGGTTCCTGGCATTTATTTTTATTTGTTGAATTTGGGCCTTGAGTGCTTCATTCTCCTGGGCTAACTTCTTTTTATCACCTTCATCAGCTACAACCTGTAAACTCTTTTCGAATTGAAGATCTCGGACCTATTGCTCCAACTTTCCTATTCTTGCTCGGTATTACCTTTCCTTGGCTTGCCAATCCCATTGAACCTGGGCCCTGTCGGTGAATTGAAGCACGTGTGACCTTTTAGCGGGTCTCTCAGGGATTTGAAACCTTTTGCCTAACCACATCAAATATTTGGGATCTACCTCGCCTCTAGCTTGGTCCTGTACTATGGTCTTAGGCTCGAGGTACCTGCACTCGTTCCATATTTGCCGGATTTTTCCTTCAGGGAATGTAGCTTTCGGGCCTAACTCAATGACTTGCGCACTCAGGTCTTCATCATTATGAACAGTTTGGAATCTTCCAAGTTGCCTGAGGACTCGGTAGGGAGCATAAGGTTGGATGCTTCGGATACCCATCAGAAGAATGTAAGGTACATCTACCGATATGTATACAACCTCGGTAGTAGGAAGCCACCCAAAAGCCCATTCAACTTTGTCTGCCATCAAAGATCTCAAGCATGATGACCAAGCTTCTTTGCCCTCGGGGAACTCAATACCTGTTACCCGGGTCCCGAATTCTGCAATGCAACTCAGCCCGGTTAAACCGTAGTTCATATACCTCGTGCGATGACAGAGGTGCTCATGTATCCACAACTGTAATAGCGGATTGCAACCTTGAAAGAATTTCCCAACTTCTCGACACTTAGTCAAAGCTTGGTACATTTCCGCTACAATCAAGGGAACCACTGTGCTAGTAGGTTTCTTAATGGAAACATCCAGCATTCCTACAAGACCGAGGTCTATGTGACCATCTTTTCTTGGACAAACCACAACTCCTATAAAGGCTACGATGAAGGCTAATCCCCATTGGGTTTCCCATTTGTCTTTGTTCCCGACATATGTCAAACCGGTGTTGGGCTCTTCAAAACCTTTTGGGTTACCGTACCGGTGATATAAGAAATGCAGTGTGCAACACCCCTCTGCTAGATGCAGGTCTTGAACGTCCCGACTGATTCTCAACAAGTCCAAGAACCTATGAAGGGTTACCGGTCCTAGGGCCAATGGGTATCTACTTCAGAGGTTCCCGTTGAGACCCGCGTATCCCGCAATTTCTTCTAGTGTAGGTGTGAGTTCAAAATCTAAAAATCATAATACATTACGGGTTGGGTCTCAAAATGGTATTAAGGCCTCAATAATATCCTTCCTTGGTTTGACATTCAATAAATCGACAAGACCGCCCAAAATCTTGACCACAATGTCTCTGCTTCCTTTTCCCAAATCATGCCACCGCATATGGAGTTTCAAGGGGATCTTGCTCAGGACTGAGAAGGTTTCGACATTACTTGGATTCATCCTGCACATTTTTTTAAAGGGGAATTTAATGATTTATTTTGAAAAATGGCTATTTTTGCAAAAAGTCTTTATTTAGAAAATCAGGACTTGGTTTTGCAAATACGACCTTTTAGCACTTCTGGGAGGAAGATCTTAAGGCCGTGCCCGCAAACTATTTAAAAATGGCTCAGGGTGGTTGTTCTTGCAAAAAGGGCCTTCCGGCGTCCTTTTGGGACATTCAGCTTATTTTACACACGAATAGCATCACCTGACTTATTTCTGACGAAAATTAAAATTTGACATTTTTGGGCTATTTTTGCAAAAAAGGGAGGTTGGACCCGATGAGGGTTGCCTATGTATCTCGCATCAGGTAAGAATCAAACCAATGTAGTTCAGGCAGATTTGCCAAAATCAAAACTATTCTGAACAACAATTTTCTTTCTAATTTTTCAAATATTTTTCTCTTTTTCTTTGTTGTTTTCATTTTTTCAAAAATCCAGCAGCATTTCGGTACTATTTGGGCATTGGGTTTTTCGAGACAAATGGTCACCCTCGCTTAGTCTTAACACTGCTATTTTCACAATTTTCTCATTATATACAGGCCGGTCAACATGCAAAGCCGAGCAAATAAATGCGCAAGTAGCACGTAAGATGCATCAGGATGGTCTTTTCATTTCCGGTCACCTGTCCTAGACGGACCCAACCCCTGTGTTGAGTCCCCTCAGTCAAATGCATATGATGTAAACAAACGTTCCTACTAGGGATCTGGCATGAGGTTTTGTTCTTCTAGGTTTAAACCCTAGGTTTATTGGTCTAGACCTGGCTTACCCGAGTAGACAACTTGAGCCGAGGGGGAGGCAGCGTACCGGGGATACAGAAACTCTGTCGGCTTAGCAACTTATCCAAACCCCGTTCTGACTCTAAACAGAAGAGAAGCTACACGAAGTGCACCCTTCTCCATGTTGTTGAAGACTCAGAGAGAGGAAGGGATTCGTAACATTTTATATATACAGTTCAACAAATATCAAAGCGGTAAAACATTTAGCACGTTTAGCATGGAACATGTAGAAAAATCAGATAAAGCCAAATATGACAATTATGCTAAGCTCGAATTCTTGAAGCCTGAATCAAAATTTTGGGTTCGTTTCCCCAGTAGAGTCGCCAGAGCTGTCACACCTCCTTTTTTACACACCTACCCCGAAGGATAGTGTATAAGGGAGTTTTTCTAATTTAAGTGACATTATTCAAAATGGAATTATTTATTTATTTTTTAGAGTCACCACTTGGGATAGGATTGGCTTTTGGTATCTTAAGTCACTAGTTTAACTTAAATCCCAAATGGAGGAAAATTGTCGACTTCCCAATCTCCGAACCAGAAATTCTGAATAAGGAATATTGTTGACCCGAGGGAAGGTGTTAGGAACCCCCGGATCCCGTAGTTCTAGCGCAGTCACTTAAATTATTATAAATGGCTAAAATCTAATTTTTATACATGTCATCCTATAGTGCAATTTTAGAATTATTTAACCGCTTTTAGTTAAAAAATTTTAAGAAAGTGAACGTCGTTTAAAAACGTGCTTTTGTATCACGTCACATGAAATGCACCTGTATCCTCGACACATTCTTATTCAATATTTTGGTATTTGGATTTGGGTTGCATGAAATGCACACCCGTATTTAAGAAAGTAAAATTATTAAAAGCGCGCCTAAAGCAACTAACGGGTTATTATCTTTGCGGAGGGCCGTGAAATTCGCTAAACGGCACGGCCCGAATTCTAAGTATTTTAATATAAGCATTTAACGTGGGCCCCAAAATTTATGCATTTGGTTTGGCGAGGCTGATCTCATTTTATTATTTAAAGGTCATCCTAGAGCAAACTATGATTTTCTATTTAATTTGTCTCTAAAAGGGCCCAAATAATTAATACTCTCAATTGCTATTATTCGAAGTGTGCAAGGATTTTGGGCCTCCAGTTCAAGTCCACACCCGAACAAGAGGATAACCTCTTAATTGGAGCATGCTACTTAACTAGCAAACCCTAAACCCAAATTACCAAATTAATATTATGACGTCCAACCCTTAGCATTTTGGGCCTTAAAATGAATTCAGGAATAGGAAAAAGAAGCAGTTAGCGCTATGAACACGCTGTATCGCAACTGGGCCTCAGCGTGAGCCCAATTGGTAAGAGACTCCATCAATAGGTAAATGGGCGAATATCACAAACTCTAGGCTGCTTCTTGTATAACTGGGCCTAAGCTCATGCTGCCCAGCTGTTATTTTGGGTCCAGAATTGAATTCAAACAAGTTTTGGATTTTGACACAGCAGGTAAAACTGACAATTTAAGCTTCATGATACAAAATTAATCAGGCTCATCTGAGTATAGATAGGTGACAAACGAAGGTGATGTACAAGTTTGAAGTAAAAATAGACAAGTTTATTTTTCGTTATTTCTGAATAGATCTTTAAAATTTAATCAAAAGGATTCCATACTAAGATAACGCCAACTGATGCAACAGGAACTTATACAATTACCTACGAACTCATACGATATTTAAACATAGAACTTCAAACACTAAATTCTACACTAAATACTACACTAAACACAATTATCACTAAATACTACACTTCATCAATAATTGTCCAAACAGTCTAAGATAGTCTTAACAACAGTCCAAAATAGTCTAGGGGAAGTCCAGATTATACAGCTCAGGGTTCATGTAAACACAAAGCAAACGTAAACTTAAACAAATATAGCTCAACTGTTATCTATTTGACTATGATAACTCGAACAACTACATTTCAGGAGGCAAATAGATGAGCATTTCATTTCATCGTTTCACTTCAAAGTTACATCAACTCATGGTATGAATATGAACTGGAAGTGTAAAGCAACAAGAGAAAGAGAGAGGTCAGCAACAGTTCAGCAAATCACAGCTCACACCAGCAGCAAACAAGACCAAATTTAAGTCCAGATCAATATCACAATGCCAGGAAGGAGTAACAAGGAATCAACAACAAAAAATCAACCAAAATACACTTGTTTGACCTCAAATTTACTCGAAATTGAATTAGGAACCCTTTGACAACTTCAACAACTAGAAGAGATGAGAACCAATGCCTAGAGCTCAAAATTAACCTATAAAATGCAATGTAACAGTGTTTTTGGATTTTTACTGTATTTTTTGTTTGTTTTTGGATTTTTTGGCAGAAAATAAGATCTAAGAGAAGTTTTTGACTGTAGGACTTCAGATTTGAATATTTGAATCTGAAATTTAAATTTCAAATCTTAAACTTACAGAAAATGTGTATTGGGGTGAAATTTAGGAGCTGGAACTTTTTTGAAATTTTTAGATGTGTGAAAACTTATGAACTAAGGCACTAGGCATGCCTATTTTGACTTGTTTCTCAAGTTACTGCATTAAGAATGCTGAAACTTACACTAAGACTCTCTTCTAGAAGGATCTAGGGTATTCTAGCTTTGTCTACCACATTTCCTCTATTTAAGAATACCTAAATTACCCTTCATTCAATCCAAAATTACTGAACTAGTCTAGCTAAAAGCCCAGGCCCTTTTTATCCTAATCAAAGACTATCAGCTATAACCAAATCAATTTAAACTAAACCTAATAACTAGTTAAAGCTAAGCACTGAAATAAAGAAGTACTAATAACAACTACTGATTAACATAAACTAAAGGAAAATTAAAAATCAAATACTGATTCATCAAGATTCGAACAACACTGAGTAAAAACACACATCAAAACACAAATAAACTAGTCAAAAATCATGAAACAGGATTAACAAAATCAAAAAATGAAAAATTAAACTAATCATTGAAACAATCAATAGCACAGAATCGACCATGAACAAACATTAATCTATCACAAAGTTAGAAATTAAAACTAACCTATTATGAATTAAGACTATCATTAAAAACAGAATCGACCTATGGACTAAATCAACAGAAAACCTAAGAACACGAGGAAAGTCCAAATAATAATAATTAACAAAAAGAAACAGAAGAAACTAAAGGCATACCCAATATTGAAAGTGGAAAAGAAAACTAGCCCTCTTCTGGAATTTATTTGGACCAAAACGTCCTCAATCGTGTGTTTCCATAAGGAAACACAAGATTGAGGATTATTATAGCCCCAATAGTTGATGAACTTGAACTTCTGGTGGTGGGCGACGGTGGGTACGAGGATGGAGGCTTTTGTCTCTGATTTTGTAAAGTGTGTTATTACACTTTTATTTAAAATGCTTGAACAAATCTGGACCATTAGATTGGGGATGATAGACAGCCTAGATTGATTGTCACCAAAACAACGTCGTTTTATCATCTAAAAGGGCAGTCCAGGTCTGTGGTCATTGGGCCTGGGTCGTTCAGGGAAGGATTTTGCATTTGGGCTTGTGTTTTTGCGCGAAAAAGGCCCAAATTGGCCAGCCCCTTTTGTTTTTGTTTCAAATTCTTTTGTTTGTTTTTTTTCTTTTTTTCTTTTTTGTATTTTAATTTTTTTGTATTTTATTTTCTGATTTCATTAAATGTAAGATTTAGCATAAAGACCCTAATGGATTCTAAAATTACACTAATTAAAATCCAAAATTAAACTAATTTCTAATTTAAAAGAAAACTTAACACAAATTCTAAAAATTGAAAGTAGAAATGCAAAGAACCATTTTTTGTTAATTTCTTTATTTTTTGTAATATTAAAATGCGTACTATTTTGTATTTTTGGAATTATATCAATTAAAATACACATAAAAAATGCAAACAAGACACAAAATTATGCAATTAATTCCTAAAAATTCAAATAATAAAAGAAAAATCATAATTCTAATGAGTTTTATAGGAGTAATTTAAGCGTGGAAAAAATCACGTGCTCACAACAATGTAAATAAAAGAATGTTTTGAAGTAAATACAAGTTACCCAATAATCATCCAGAACCCAGTGTCACATGTGCATGAGCTATTTCTAAGAAACAATACAATACAACATCCGTCTCGAATACATTGGATAGAAAGTAAATACAATATACTAGAAGGGACTATACTAGCTGCGGGCCGCCTCGAATAATGCAACTCACCTAGTCCCAGTATCATCCGTGCTGCTACGCCCAGTAGGCCACTAGTAACACATGAGCCTATGCAATAAAAATGCACAGAAGTGTAGTATGAGTACAAAAATAACACGTACTCAATGAGTATCCCGCCTAATCTCGAAGAAGTAGAGACGAGATGGTCGACTTTGACACTTACTAGAGGTCCAATAATAACATATTATTAATGCAAATAGTCATGGATTTGTTAAAAATGACAGTAATTTCAATAAGTCACGAACAGGTAAAAGTTCCTTTTTATGCTAAAGGTCTCCGGATTCATATTCCATTAGTTTTCAATTATATCAAGTCGGGGAGAGCAAATATAAATCTCAAATAATCTCAAGGAAAGCAATAGAAGCATGCGCAAATCATACCGAGGCGTACGACCCGATCCAACAGAAAATAAACTGTGCACTACCGAAGGTCGAACGGGGCGAACCATAGATGCATCTATTACCCCGCTCGCGTATCATACATGCGACGTGGTCAACATTAAATGAACAATTATTCTGCTCCTGAATCATACATACGACGCTGGCACATATAAATACACACAATCAAAAAGCAAATTAAGAGTTTATCGGGAAATGCTTACTCCAATAAAAGCCAATTTTCCTTTAATGATTTAAGAAAAGTGAAGTGCAATCCTTTTTGAAATTGATTTACTGATTCGATGTGATTTAAGCAATACAAGCTATCAATAAGTTTACAAATAATGCAAGTACAACATGCTTTTTTGTCATAGACTACCCGGACAATAGCATAATAGTAGCTATGCACGGACTCTTGTCACCTCGTTCGTAAGTAGCCCACAAATAGGAGCACATAACCAATTAACTCACCTATAGGGACAATTCCCTCTTATAAGGTTATAAAGGAGACTCACCTCGCTCCGAATATCCATAGCCGACATTCCACGCCCTTCTGAATACTTGAACTGTCGCTAAATACTCCAAAAACTAGCCAATGATTATGAAAATTTATTAATATGCGATAAGCTACTCATATTAATCCAATTTATAATAATTCCTAACCCCGATTGAAAAGTTAACAAAAATGCCCTGGGGCACACGTGCCTTGATTCCGATTTTTTTTGAAGATTATGCTTACACATGACTCCATGAACTCAAATATATGATTTTCTCTTAATTTCCTACTCAAAATCTTAATCAAATTCCAAGAATATCAATTTTCTAGGTTTTCCCTCAACCCCAAGTTTTCTACAGATTTCCATGTCTAAATCCACCTATAAACCTCGTATTTAACTCAAAGCTAGCATAAATTACTTACCTCATGATGAATGATGGAACCCCCTCTTCGAAATATCCCAACATCGCCCAAGCCAAGAGAAAAATGGGTGAAATGAACTCAAACACCGATTTTAAACATTCTACCCAGCCCAGGTCCGCCCTTATTCGCATTCGCGGCTAGTGGCTCGCGTTTGCGAAGGCCAATTACCCATCCACTTCGCGTTTGCATACCAGGCTTCGCATTCGCATAGGAAAATGACCCCAGGCCCATAAAAATCTTTCTCCATGTTCGCGACTCACTGACCGTGTTCGCGAAGGCCAGCTATCCAGACCCATCGCGTTCGTGTTATCCTCTACGCGTTAGCGTAGACCAAATGGCCGTGGGCCCAGCTCTCCCTTACCTTATTCGCGTTCGCGTAGCCTTGGTCGCATTCACAAAGGCTAAACTCAGCAGCCCCATATAATCCTCTTCGCGAACGCGACATTCCCTTCACGCTCGCGAAGAAGGAAACTAGACACCTGCAAATAGCAGTTCCAAAACAACATGAAATGCTCCGAAACCACCTCGAAACACACCCGAGGCCCTCGGGACCCCAACCGATCATGCCAACAAGTCCCAAAATACATTACGGACTTGCTCAAGGCCTCAAATCATATCAAACAATGCTAAAATCATGAATCGACCTCCAATCCAAGCTTTATGAACTTTAGAATTTCAAATTTCTACTTTCGATGTTTAAAACTGTCAAATCACGTCCGATTGACCTCAAATTTTGCATTTATGTCATATTTGACATTACGTACCTACTCCAACTTCTGAAATCGGATTCCGACCCTGATATCAAAAAGTCACTTCTGGTTAAACTTCTCAAAAACCTTCAATTTTCTATGTTTAGCCAAATGGCTCTAAAATGCTCCACGGACCTCCAAATTCACTTCCGATCGTGCTCCCAACTTCAGAATCACCATACGCAGCTACTCCCAGATTCGGAATCCCAAGCGGGCATTGATAACACTGAAATGCACTTCAACCCAAACTTATAAAATTTTTTCCAAAATGCTAACTTCCGCAATAGGCGCCAAAACGCTCCCGGGTCATCCAAAATCCGACCCGAACATACACCCAAGTCCAAAATCATTATACGAACCTGCTGGAACCTTCAAATCCTGATTCCAAGGTCGTTTACTCAAAGATATAATCCTAGTTAATTCCTTCAACTTTAAGCTTCCGAAATGAGAATTCTCTTTCAAAATCAACTCTGAACTTCCCGAAATTCATTTCCGACCATGCGTACAAGTTATAATACCTGAAATGAAGCTGCTCATGGCCTCAGACAGCTGAACAATGCGCTAGGGTTCAAAACATCTGGTCGAGTCATTACAATCTAATACAACGATTGAAATTAACATATTTAGTATGTCCCGAGCCATTGCTGAAAGAATGGAAAACTGCTTTTTACTTTTATTCCACCATGATAACTGTAAAAATTTCTTTGTGTGGAGCTCCATTTTCTCTTGCAAGTAGAATTAAATATCATCAATGTTCCTGCTACTGGTTTGTGTGAAAGGCAATGTAGACCAAATCTTAAAACTATCAAGGCTAGCATCTTCATCCATAGTAGAGAATATTGAAGTAGAATTAGAGGGAAGATTTGTGTTAATATTTCTTATAGTATAAAAAAGCATTGTCAATTAAATTTTCATGATAATTATATAATTGCTACTCCCTCTATTCCAGTTTATGTGAACCTATTTCCTTTTTGGTCCGTTCAAAAAAGAATGAACCTTTTCTAAATTTGGTAACAATTTAGCTTAAAGTTACAACTCTACCCTTAATGTGAAGCTTTTATAACCACACAAATACTCTGGGCCACATCTGAACTTGTTTAGGACCACAAATCCAAAAGTCTTCATTTTTTTCTTAAACTCCGTGCCCAGTCAAAAATGTTCGCATAAATTGGGACAGAGGGAGTATAAATAATTATTTACCTTGTTCATACAAGAATACATATTTGGTGTTTCAGTTGGTCCAATAGCATGACAATCAAGAATATTATGGCATGGAGATAAAACCAATCTATACCCAGAATCACAAAGTCCACCATATTAAGCAACAAAAGATCAACCCTCGTCTCATATCCCCCAATAGCGACCACACAAGAATGATAGACACGATCCACCATAATAGAATCTCCAATGGGTATAGACATATAAACATGAGTAGCCAAACAATTACGAGACATATCCAAATATGAAGCAAAGTAGGATGACACATATGAATAAGTAGAACCCGGATTCAATTGTCACTACTGGGAATTCCAACCTCGGGACCGTGATGACGCATAACACCGCTTTCTAGGTAAGACGACACAACAAAAAAAATACGGAAGGAAAAGCAGTAATTATCAAATATCCGAACAGTAATATGACATAAAATACCCTGGGATCTGGTGTCACAAGTACATGATCATCTAGATTTAGCTAAATACAAGGGTTTCAAAAGAAATACAACATTGTCCGAAATAAATGGTAACAGTATAATAAAGAAGGAAAGTGACTCCTAATTCCCTCAAGTCAAAGTTAACCATGACACTTACCTCACTCCCAAACCAAATCAACAATTAATCAAGGACTTTCCTTTCGAACAAGCCTCCAAACTAATCAAATCTAGCCATTTATTGTTCCAACAATTAAAAATAATCTTTAGAAACTACTCAAGAGTGAAAAAGATTTATTTTTGATCATTTTTAAAAAGTCAACCTCGGACCGGCTTGGTTGAAATTCAAAATTTGGACAAATACTCGATTACCCATTCAACCCAAGCCCGATTATGTAAACTGTTTCAAAATTCGACCTTAATTTGAGGTCTAAATCTAAATTTTATAAAATCCCTAAATTCTACCCAAAACCCCTAATTTCTACCATGAAACTTAAAGATTTCATGTTAAATCTCATGAAAAGTAATGGGTAGTTGATTTAATATGAATTAGAGTTGCTTACCAATGAATTGGGGAAGAAAAAGTTCTTCAAAAATTACCTCTAGAGTGTTTGGGGTTGAGGAATGGTGTAAATTAATCTAAGTTCCATTTTCGTAATCTTTTACCTAGTTGCAGAACTAGCATTTGTTCGCAAACGCGATGTCCACAAATGCAGGACACTGAGCGCAAATGCGATCAGTTCATCAGACAGTCAAAAGTCGCAAATGCGACAAAATATTCGTAATTGCGATCTGCCCCTCCATCGCAAATGCGAGCTGAGATTCGCATATGCGAAGCTGTCCAAAATGCCTAGGGATTGAAAATGCGACCAAAAGCTCCAAATGCGAATGACCCTCATCTATAAAAAGCAAACCTGCCTTCGCAAATGCGATGGCACCAAACCCAGCCTTTTTATCTCAAATGTGATTTAGTGACCGCAAATGCGAGATCTGCACCCTTGCACCAGCAGTTGCAAACCCAACCAAACTCATCCAATACTCACCCGAGCCCCTCAAGCTCCAAACCAAACATGAACACAAGAGTAATAACATCCTAAAAACTGCACAGAAGAGTAATAACGTCCTAAAAACTTACTCGCTACCTTAGATCATCAAAATAACATCAAATAACAAGAATCGATCATAAAAACTCAAGAATTTTTCAACTTAAACTCAATTTCCTAATTTTCCACATAATGCACAAAAATACGCTTAGGTCACCCTGGACCCCAACCAAACATGCATACAAGTCCAAAAATATCATACGAACCTACGAGAATCGTCAAAATGGTAATCCTGGGTTGTTTACGAAGAATGTTGACTGTGATCAACTCTAGCCTCATTTTAAGTAAAAAATTACTTGTTCTTCAAAATATTACATAAAAACTTTTTGGAAAACGACACGGATCATGCACACAAATCAAGAAATAACAAATGAAGCTGTGGGAGGTCCCAGAACACTGAAATTATGGCTAGTACTCAAAATGACCTATCAGATTGTCACATTCCCTACCACTAAAAGAACATTTGTCCTCGAACGGATATAGAAAAGTACCTAGACTGGTAAAAAGGTTGGGGTATCCACTCTGCATATCAGAATTGGACTCTCACATAACTTCCTCAATCAGTTGACCCCTTCATTGCACTTTTGCAGAAGAAAACCTCTTGGGTCTCAACTTACGAACCTGCCAATCTAGAATAGCCATCGGCTCTTCCTCATAGGCCAAATTTTCATCAAGTTGCACCATGCAGAAGTCCAAAACATGTGATCTATCCTCATGGTCTTCCGAAGCATAAAAACATGAAATACTAGATGTACCCCTTCTAGGCTAGAAGGCAATGCAAGCCTATAAGAAACCTCTCCAACTCTCTCTAATATCTCAAATGGGCCAATAAACCTCGGGTTCAACTTGCCCTTCTTCCAAACTGCATCACGCCCTTCATAGGAGAACTCGGAGTAGAACCTTCTCACCCACCACATAAGCCACATCTAGAACCTTCCGGTATACATAAATCTTCTTCGTGGACTTAGTTGTATGAAGCCGCTCCCAAATCATCTTAACCTTTTCCAAGACATCACGAACTAAATAAGTTCCTAATAATCTAGCCTTAACGGGCTTAACCGACCAATCGACAAATGACATTACCTCCCATATAAGGCCTCGTATGATCCATTTGAATACTCAACTAATAACTGTTGTGGAAGGAGAACTTTGCCAGTTGTAGAAGCTGATCTCATGAACCTTCAAAATCGATGACATAGGCACGTAACATGTCTTTCAAGATCTGAATAGTGCACACGGACTGTCCTCCGTCTAAGGATGAAATGCGGTGCTCATCTCGACTCCTGTGCCTAACTCACGCTACACAGATCTCCAATAAAGTGTGAACTTCGTGCCTCGATCAGAATGATATAAATGGGCACACCGTGTAAACGAATAATCTCCCGGATGTAAATCTAAGCCAACCACTCTGAGGAATAGGAAGCCATCATCAGAATAAAGTGTGCGGACTTAGTTGGTCAACAATAACCCAGACTGCGTCATATTTCCTCAAGGTCCATGGTAAGCCTATTACAAAATCCATAATGATGTGCTCCCACTTCCACTCCGATATCTCCAATCTCTGAGTCAACCCACCTGATTTATGATGCTCGTACTTCACCTGTTTATAATTAAAACACCGAGAGACATAAGTAATAATATGTTTCTTCATTCTCCACCACCAATAGTTTTGTTTCAAGTCATGTACATCTTCGTGACTCCTGGTTGAATGGACTAATGCGAACTGTGAGCCTTCTCAAGAATCAACTCTCTCAACCCATTAATATTTGGGACATAAATCTGGACCTGGAGCCACATAATACCATCATCACCAATCACAACCTCCATAGCACCAACCCAGTGCACTGTGTCCCTCAACACCAACAAGTGAGGATCATCAAACTAGCAAGCCTTGATACGGTCTAACAATGCAACTCTGCCATAACACAAGCGAGACCCCGGCTAGGCTCCGAAACATCCAATCTCATGAACCGATTGGCCAAAGCCTAAACATCCATAGCAAGTGGCCTCTCTATTATCGGTAAATAATCCAAATCGCCCATGCTCTCACCTATCCTACTCAATGCATCGACCACTACATTGGACTTCCCTTAATGATATAATATGGTGATATCATTGTCTTTCAATAACTCTAACCATCTTCGCAGCTGCAAATTAAGATCTTTCTACTTGACCAGGTGTTGGAGACTCCGATGGTTGGTATAGACCTCACATGGAACACCATATACATAGCGCCTCTAAATTTCAGCCTTTGAACAATGACTACTAACTCTAAATTATGCACAAGGTAATTCTTCTCATGAACCGTCAACTACCGAGACACATAGTCAATCACCCTACCGTCCTGCATCAATACCGCACCTATCCCAATACGTGATACATCATAATACACGGTGTAAAATCTTGAACGTGTAGACAATACCAACACTGGGTTGTAGTCAATGCAGTCTTGAACTTCTAAAATCTCACCTCACATTTGTCGGACCATCTGTCCTACTCGTCTTATAAGTCTGCCATTATCTCTATGCCGACCTCGTCAACTAGAAGGTAGTAAAGCGGCCCTGTTTGACTCCACCAAACACAAAATACACAGAATACGATGACGCTGATCCAAAAAACCCTATGCATCCAAGAAGTCCCTCCGTTGAAATGGTGATGACGGAGTCTCTAAAACCTCTCCAACCTCTTATGCTCATTGGTAAACACAAATGACTCTACCTCGGGATGTACTACAACTATTGGTTGCACCAGCATAACACTTGATGTCTGATAAATACGAGGCAACTACTACGCGCGATAGGAGTCTAGGCTCCTTTTCCAGCCTGTGATATAGCTGGTGCAACCAAAATTGACCCTACATGGGCAAAGCTTGTGAATATACTCATAAAGTGAGCCAAAGTCTCTCCTAAAGCCCTAGCATAGTAATAGGCCCTTCAGGTGCCTGGGCGGGCCCCACATGCTCAACATAATCAAGGTCCTGCTCTTTTACTGGAGCTACTAGTGAATCCGCAGTTGCTGCTATGGTAGAATGTTGTAGCTACAGAATGTGGCCCACATCAGCCTCTACCTCAGTCTCGGTCCCAGTCTCTCGCGGCTTTAACAAGGGCCACTAGTGCCTGCTTAGCTGATCCCATAGAATGTGTCCTCACCAACTATGAGATAATAAGAGAGTAAAGTTTCAAATTTTGGAATAAACAAATACGTACGTTAAAAAAGGAAAAATTTGAAGTTCCCTATGTTACGACCCAAATAGGAGAACTGCGATGGGCACCCGGTGCCTTATTCAAACGAGTACCAACGTAACTTATCTTTCTTATCACACCATCATGGGTAAATGGGCTAGAAGGTCCATCATGGGATAACCAAAATAAAACATAAAGGAATACTAGACATAGGATGACCCAACATGATATTTAAACTTATACATGTGGCATACAAGCCTATAGGATCGAAATGATAATTTGCACACTCAAAACATAGGCCGACAAGGCCATACAGTTATCCATGTACATGACATCTTTCCAAAAGCCTCTAAGAGTACATAAACATCATAAATGTTAGGACAGGGCCATGCCATACTAATTAATACATGTCCAAATCATATTGACCAAATTGGAAACTCCGGAGTAAGTAGAGTGCACCAACACCTTTCGCTGAGCTGATAGCCTACTAGGAGGACTGTCAACCTATCTATTGGGACATGTGGGCATGAAACACAACTCCCCCAAGCAAAAGGAAATCATTACAAATAAAGTACCGAGTATGTAAGGCATGAAAAGCAGTATTGTCACACCTCCTTTTTCGCTACTACATCCCATGAAGGGTATAATAAAAGGAGTTTTTCTAATGAAAGGACAATCGAAATGGGATTCATTTTATTAAAAGATTCAGAGTTGCCACTTGGGAGATTTATGGTGTCCCAAGTCACTGGTTTGAATCCCAAATCGAGCAAAGGGTTTGACTCTGTATTACAGTCGCGAACCAAAAATCCGAGTAAGGAATTCTGTTAACCCGAAAGAAGGGGCTAGGCACTCCCGAGTTCCGTGGTTCTAGCACGGTCTCTCAGCTGCTATATTTGGCTAAAATATGATTTTTATACATGTTGAAACCTATAGTGCAATTTTAGAATTATTTACCGCTTTTAATTAATTTTTAAGACAGTGAACGTCATTTAAGAAAACATGTTTTTGGATCACGTCACATGAAATGAACCCGCATCTTCGACACATTCTTATTCAACATTTTGGGATTTGGATTTGGGTTGCATGAAATGCACACCCGTATATAGGAAGGTAAAATTATTTAAAGCGCGCCTAAAGCGACTAACGTGTTATTATCTTTGCGGGAGGCCGTGAAACTCGCTAAACGGCACGCCTCGAATTCTAAGTATTTTAATATAAGCATTTAATAAGGGCCCCGCAATTTATACATTTTTGTTTGACGAGGATCATCTCATTTTATTACTTAAATTCCAACTTAAAGCAAACTACGATTTTCTGTTTATTGTTTTTGTCGCTAAAGGGCCTAATTAATTTGCATTATAAAGTTTGGACCTCAAGTTCAAGTCCGAATTCAAACAAGAGGGGAGAACCTCCTAATTTGAATCTGCCACCTAACTCGAAAGCCCAAATTTATATTACAAATTAATCCCCATATTCCTAATAAAAGTTTGAAGGATTCTTGACTTCTTGCATATTTGGGCCTTAAAGGTTTGGCCTAGGTCTGCTCAAACAGAGGCCTTTCAAAGGGCTGGGATAGGGTGCAAGCCCAATTTTTAAAAAAATATCTTGTACTTAGTGGACTACCCAGGATCTATTGCATTTAGCTGGGCCGATGCTGGACCATTTCCTTCATGGTTCAAAGAGTCGAACTAATATCGGCTCATTATCACTAGGCATCACCTTCAAATTTAAACCTACATATGCATTTAATAATCTGGTCATCTATTCCAAGTTTAACACATGTTAATTAACCTTTCAGCTTTTAAATCTACACTTACTAATAACGGGTAGATAAATAACATGTAGTTAATAACACATGGACACTTGATCTTGACAAATGGCATTCAAATCACACACAACACCCGATCCTTTTATTAAGCTGTTAATTAGTATGAAAGCTGGGAGAAATCTACTGTTTAGTCAAGGGCCAGGGATCAAATTTAACACCTGATAAGGCTGTACTTATGGAAATGCCACTTTGCTAATTCAACATTTGAAGTCATTCCAGGATGAATATATAACTCGAATTATTTAAAGAAAGGAACGCAAACTAATTACTTACAGATGAAGTGTGATTTTTCATGATTTTTGTGATTCAATGCTGTAATATTAGGCTATACTAACTAAATCTACACACAGACATGCCAAAATAGTTCAGAGCAGTCTAATAGTCCTAATTTATGCAACTATCAACTACCAATTCACGATCTCACATATTCTATAATCAAAACTAGTGTTAAAGTCCAATTATGCAGTCCATGTTTATATTATTCAGGTATTACAAATCAAACAATTAACATCCACTAGCATCTAGTTAACTACAAATAACAGGAAGTATCCAACAACTGCAGATCAGATGAATACTTGTATTTCAACTTCAATTCAAAGCTACATCATTTGAATTCGAAAGTATGTACCTGGAAATTGAAATTTAACAAGAAGAGAGGAGGATCAGCAGCAGATCAAATAGTTAGCGGGGTCAAATAGCAATTTAACGGCCTCAAGAAAATCACAACAGTCAGTTTGAAATCTCAGCAATGAAGTACCAAGACATCACTACTAATGCCATATCAAACCCTACAACTTGAAATTGAATCCAAAATCTTAGTAGCACAGTATTTTTTTTTTGAGTTTTCAGCTGTTTTCTTTTGTTTTTGATTTTTGAAGATCTAGATCTAGCAAATTTTGAATTTGATATTCAAATTTGAGCTGATGAAGACTTGTGAAAGTGGGGGGAATTTTTAGAGCTTGAAACTTGTTTCCTAAGGAACTAGTCATGCCTTTCTATAGGCAAAATGAGGGGCAGCCTTCAGATTTCAATTTTAGCCTTTAGTCCCTCAATTATTTTTAGATTTTGACTAACTAGTCCCTAACTTACTGACTTGTTACCAAAATTATTACCCCTATTTTTGTGAATTCAACTTAGAACCCCTTTTAGAATGTCCTAGGGAGTTCCATTTCAGTTATTAAATGATTCTCTTGTCTAAAATGCCTAACTTACCCTTTATCTAATATGAAATTTACCCCAAACTAGAATTAACTAACCCAGCCCTTTAACCATTGTTAATTACCCAAAAGTAAAGGGAAATTCAGCTAAAATCCAAACAGATCCTACAATTGAACTAACATGGAACTTAAATCTGATTGAATTATTAATCCAAACTAAGCTAATTCACCAAATAAGTGAACAATTCAAACGAAATTGAACTGGGGTCGAATCATTAATGGCAGACATGAATTACTCACTCGACAACAATCACGAATTCAAACCAGCAGAAAATCAGAGCAAAATTGAACCAAAAACTAAAGGCTAAAACCAGAATCAATTAGCATTAAAAAATTAATTAAATGCAAGAAAACCCTAATAGCTTATTCCAAAATTAAAATACATCCTAGCATACTGACTAACAACAAAAAACAATAACGACAAAGCTTAACCGAACAACTTCGTATTGTGGATTAGTAGAATTCAGACAGAATGAAATGACCAAAAATAGAGACAGATAGGATTACTGATTCCGAAAACAAAACTCAGATCAATTATTCATGAAGTAAAACAATCAAGAAAAGAGGATAATTCAAAAATAAAAAGAAGAATAAGCAACTCGCTGATTTTGGGTTTTCACATGGCTAACCTTGAATTATGATTTTCAATTAATGTTGCATGTCTATTTCATTTGAAATAGGCCTGTAACATTAATTAAAAATAAATCGAGCACTTGAAATCCCCAAAACAGGTTGAACTTCTGAACCTTAGATCTGGAATTAACGGAGTTTTTCTTGGATTTGAAAGATTTTGGCTTGGAATTCAGGATGAGGGGGTCAGGGAGATTGTAGGGTGTAATTTTGATCGGATTTGGAAGAAGTAGGGTTTTGGCGGGATTTTCAAATGAAGATTCGAAAAGATTGGCAATGATTCGAGGTAAATGGTTTGGATATTTGGGAGGAGGAGGTCGAGGAGGTCCTAGGGTGTTAATTTGGGACCGGTTTGTGGTGGCGCCGCCGTAGATAGCGGAGGCGGCGTCCACAGACTTGGATATTCGAAGAAATCGATTATAGTTCAAAGAAGAAGACTTGGGTATATAGAGAGAGGAGGGTGAGAGGATGATGCAGTGTGAATTTGGGACCGTTTGGAGATCGGCCGCCGCCGTGAGATGATTTTTGGCGGCAGTCCAAGGCGGCGAACGGTGGCGTTATGCCGGAGATATCAAGGATGGTCTGTTATGAGGAATGAGGGGTGTGGGGGGGGGGGGGGGGAATTCCGACTTTTATGTAGTTAATGATGGGG
>MU690673.1:38128-121379 GCA_026770625.1 Nicotiana glauca
GGGGGGGGGGGGGGGGGGGGGGGATGAATTCCGACATTTATGTAGTTAATGATGGGGCTTCCCATCCGTTGGACTAGTCAACCTCGACGGTTGAGATTGATTTGGGCAATACGACGTCGTTTTGGCGTCTTTGAGTCGGACTGGGCTAAGGCATTTTGGGCCTGGGTTGTGTAGGTTTAAAGGGGTATCTATTGGGCTTGGTTGAATTAAATCTGAACAGCCCAAACTTTTATCTTTCAATTCAATTTTTCATTTTAATTAATTCCTAAAAATCCAAATTAATGCCTAATGTTCAATTAAAAATCTAAATTAACTCCTAATACTCAATTAATCCTAGACTAATTAACACCAAATTAATTCAAAAGAGACACTACTAAAAAAAAATCAAAATTAAAAATGCGAATGAAACTATTTTTGTTATTTTCTTTATTAATAATTAATCCTAAAATGAGAAATTAAACCCTAAGTGCAAATGTCAAGTATTTTTTTGTATTTTTCACTAATTAAAATGCATAAACAAATGCCAAAAATTAACATGAAATGTCAAAAAAATCCACAAAATTGCAAAATAATGAAAGAAATCATTTTGTTTGAATTTTTGGAAATAATTCAAATAGGGTAAAAATCACTTGCTCACAGCTGCCTCTCTTTAGTCGGGAACACGAAGAGTTTCCGTGCAAAGATAAGTGAGCGGATACGAGCAATTTTTGCCCGTTCAAATACCCCCGTGTGAAGCATTTTTAAATATTTGACCGCACCCTGCTTCTGAGGTTGCCTACATATCCTTGGCGAAAAAGGAATCAGGTCAGTGTAGTTCGGGAACATCTGGTAGTTGGGACTACGAGGAGCTGTGTTTTCGCTGTTGTTGTTGCTGCTACTGCTTGCTGACCTCCTTATTACACCAATTCAAAATAAAATAAGCTAGACTAAGCTATGAGCTATGAATTACAAAAGGTCCTATCTATGTCTTGATCTTGCAGTTCTTGTTGCCTTGAACTTGTATCTTTCCGATGGAATTCTTACGTTGTTGCCTTGAATTGTGATCGGAGATGTTTTGCCATTACTCCGAGTGATGCTTGACTATTGAAATTTGAAATATATGCCTCTATTATCCAAGCGGGCTCCTGATTTCTGACACTTGAAAAGTATTCCCTTGTTCTCCAGGTAGGCTCCTGAATTCAACAAAATAGACAAACAAAGAAAATTTTCTGCCCCAATTTGGTGGCTGGGAAGATTTGTGAGTTGTTAGCAAAATGTAATCACCTAAGCTATTGATGCAATGATGAGATTAAAACTAAAGACTTGACTGGAATGTATGATCCTGTGAGTAACACCAAGGACATTTGACTAGCAAATCCATCAGACTAGGTCTTCTATCTTAGAAGAAAGATTCATCAGACTAAGATGTTGATCCTAGGAGAAAATTCATCAGACTAGGTTTTTTTGTTATCTTAGGAGAAAGATTCATCAGACTAAGATGTTGATCCCAGGAGAAAATTCATCAGACTAAGATTTTCTATTTGGAGGAAAATCCATCAGACTAGGACTTTTTTTTATGAGAACAATTCATCAGACTAAGATTTTCTATCTTAGGAGAAAGATTCATCAGACTAAGATTTTGATCCTAGGAGAAAATTCATCAGACTAGGTCTTCTTTCTTAGGAGAACAATTCATCAGACTAAGATTTTGATCCGAGGAGAATGTTCATCATACTAGGTTTTCGATCTTAGGAGAAAGATTCATTAGATTAAGATTTAGATCCTAAGAGAATGTTCATCGGACTAGGTTTTCTATCCTATGAGGAAAAATGTGAAAAGTAATGGCAGCATTTAATGCACGCTAGCAAGACAGGCAAGGGCAAAGATTTGAGAATTTTCCCTTTTGTCGGCTCTCCTCATATTACTTTTTCTTTTTATTTATTTTCGTTTCTTTTCTTATTGTTGAACCAACTCTCTTGCACTACTTT
Source organism: Nicotiana glauca (assembly GCA_026770625.1). Lineage (NCBI taxonomy): Eukaryota > Viridiplantae > Streptophyta > Magnoliopsida > Solanales > Solanaceae > Nicotiana > Nicotiana glauca. Next base: position 40,096 of record MU690673.1, read on the forward strand.
GTTTCTGTTTCAAACAAAGAAAACTTGTGAGTTTAAAATGTGGTGGTTAGTTTGTAGCCTTGAACTTTGAGGGCGGCCCGATATCCTCTATTTTTTGCATTGCATGAATTGGCATCTCCCCAACCCTTATGTCTCATATGAATCCCACAGCACGTCTATTGCCCCCACTCCGTGTATATCATGTTCTTTCTTGACTGACCTCGGCCTTGAAGTTTATTATTCCTTCACTCGCCTTGATAATTGATTCCCACTTGGAGACCTTGCTAACCACTTTCTTTGTTACCCTTAACGCAGAAAATATCTCTGATCCATTCACCAAACACCCATCATCTGATATATACCAAACCTTTCATGTTTTACTGAAAATATCTTTGATCCATTCACCCCAAACTCTTCATTTGTTGCGTTGTTAATGAATTGACATATACCAAGCCCTTGCATTAAGCGTGTAGATCATTGCCAACTCAGTGTGCCTGCTGTTCTTTCCTGACTTATGATAATTTGATATGCTGGCCAGATCCCTTTTTGTTCAATTGGAAAGCTGGTGGTAGATTTTGAAGTCATTTCTCACATGTTATGACCAAATAGACTCAGGAAGAGGGAGTAAACAAGGTAGAAGGAATAGAGTAAAGGATAATGGAAAGAGATGATTCCTAACAAGAAAACTACAAAGTAGCAACCTATCAGATGTGGATGCCGACTCTGATGACCTTGACATGCACCTGCAGCCTGCTTCGTTTAGCAAATTTGACGTTCAGCTCTTGTTGTACCTTTTCACTATGAAACTGGGCTTCAATGCTCCACTTATTCGATCTGATTCACAATCCTTATTCGACTTGTAGTGCCCGAAGGGTTTTCACCTTCAAGCCTCTCTCATTTTGGTCCTTCTCTCAACTCACCATCGTCTTATGGTGCCCGTGAAGGTTTTCACTAATAAGACTCTCTCATTTTGATTTCTCTCATCTTTCATCGCCTTGAGGTACCCGTGAGGGTTCTCATCAATAAGACTCTCTCATTATTAATTTCCTTCGTTTGGACCGAGTGTTACCCCTGCTATGATTCACCTCTATTCGCTTGACTTGGCATTTCTCGAAGACTGATCGGAAGGTCTTTCTTTGGACTGTAATGCAGGCTTTTGGACAGGGTTAGGAAGAAAGGGTATCAAAGGCTCAAAACAATTCAACTTGGGTTCAAAATTACAACTTTCGGAATCAGATTTCTTACAACAACCACAACTCCTGCCCCAGTTTCTTGCTTGGGGACTTTTGGATTTTTATTTTGGTATGACTGAACCTCAGAGAGAGGCTGCCTACGTATCCTTTCAGAATCAAGTCAAACGTAGTTCATGTCATAAAATTTCTTCGTTGTTGCAATCTTTCCTTTCTTCTACTTTTTCTTTTTTTTCTTTTCATTTCTTTTATTTCTCTTTTCTTTTCTTTTCTTTTCTTTTCTTTTTATTTTCTCTTTTTTCTCTTTTCTTTTTCTTTTCTCTTCTTTTTTCTTTTCTTTTTTTTTTCTTTTCTATTTCACTATTTTTCTCTTTCTTTTCTTTTCTCTTTTCTTCTCTTCTCATCCTCCTTCTTCTTTTCCTTTTCTTTTCTTTTTTTACTATTTTCCTTTTGTTTCTCCACTTATTTTACCCGCTCGGGCTTCCGAGTTTTGTTATCGCTCCGAAAGAGGGGTATGCAAAAAAATAATCGAGGCTCAAAGAGGTAACAAAGGATAAAGTGTTTGGATAGTAGAACAAAATGCCTTTGTCATTTCAATCTCCAAAACATGCCAAGTACAAACTACACAATTAAACAATCATACGTAACATCTTTTGATTGCACCAAGATTAATAACCATATTCACACATTTGCCTTCTACATTTGTCAATTACCCAGCACCATTGGATAACAACCACGGTACCACGAACGACCCCTGTAAACTTGGGGCAAACTTGCCTTTGGCTTCAAACCGATGCTGCGTGATGCATTTTAGCAGTATTTCTTTATGTTCTATCTGCCCTAGTTTCACACAATTTGGGCTCGAAGCGATCTCAAAAAGCCCTTAATTATTTCACTCAAATGTCCCAGTGTTTCATTGCTTCATTACTAAATTGACTTTAAAATCAGGCTGAGAATTATGCGTGCATGTCATGTCACCAGAACTAGCACGAAAAAAAAAATATAAGAGCAGAAGAAAACTAAACCAAAATGACTAGAAATGGCGGGAAACAGAGAATTACATTAGACTGATGGTGAAAGGGTTTAAACAACAAAAAAAGCAAAATAGACTAGGGTTACAACCCTTGAACAAACCTAGACAGTGCTAAACAAGCTACTACGATTAAACAAATAAGGCAAAATGAAAGGATAGAAGGGTTTTAGTTACAAGACAAAATCCGGATTACAACCCTGAAAATAACCCGGACAACAGAAATGACAACAAAATAAACCACCAAAACTCCACTCTAGCTAACCAAAAGATGGAGCGTCTTCGATATCTTAGCCGCTGAACTGCACATCAAAATTGCTGGGGCCTTTACCAATTTCAATATCATTGACTTCATTCAACAAGTTTCCGAGAGGATTCTCATACTCCTTGTCACCACGGATTTTTTCCACAAAATGCGCATCATCATGTGCAGGCAAAGGATTCTGTGCAATGTTCTGGGTGGCACTGTCCTGGACCGCAATTATCCCTTCCTGAATCATTCTTTCTATCTCTCTTTTCAAATCCCGGCAACTTTCGACATCGTGCCCCTGGGCATTAGAATGGTATACACACCTTTTATAAGGGTCAAAGCTTCTTGCACGCTTGTCCACATGATTCAGAGGAATTGGTGCAATCAGATTATAATGCTTTAGTTTCTCAAATAAGTTTGCATATGACTCTCCCAAGGGGGTGAAAGTTTCTTCCTTCTGTGCCCTCTCTTGCTTGAAATTTTGGCTGGATCGCAAACCTGCTCCAGGGGGGTTCTTGTAGGCTCTTGGAGGTGGGTAGGTGTTTTGAGTTGGGTAAGCATTTTATGGGGTGGGTGCGCGCCATTGCGCATAGGTAGGATGTTGGGGGTATGTTTGGGCATGGTGGACAGAGAAGCGGGGATCATGGGGTGGGTAATAGTGCAGTGGTGGACTGGAGTGTAAGGGTAGGCTTGGGGATGGGGTCGAGGTTGATGGTAACATGGTGATGGGCCCCTGGACTGATCTCTTGATTCAACTACTGACACATCTTCTTTTTTCTTCTTTCCCAATACCCCTCCAGTGCCGCTCTGGATAGCCTGGGTAGTTGCCTTGATCGGCGAATAGCTTATAATTTTGTTGGATTTAAGCCCCTCTTCGACCATGCTTCCCATTTTCACTATCTCATTAAAAGATTTTCCCACTGCTAACAAGAGGTGACCATAGTAGGTAGGCTCCAAAGCTTGTAAGAAGTAATCGACCATCTTGCTCACTTTCATGGGAGGATCGAATCTTACCTCCTGTTCTCTCCACCGGAAACCGTACTCTCTGAAGCTTTCCCCGGGCTTCTTCTCAATTTTAGTCAGTGACAGACGGTCCGGGACAATTTCGAGATTATATTGAAAGTGGCACGCAAATGCTTGGGCCAAATCATCCCACGTGTACCATCGGGCATGATCCTGTCGCGTGTACCATTCCAAGGCCGCACCACTGAGACTTTGACCAAAGTACGCCATCAATAACTCATCCTTTCCCCCAGCTCCTCTCATTTTACTGCAGAATCCCCTTAGATGGGCTATCGGATCACCATGTCCATCATATAAGTCAAACTTGGGTAGCTTGAATCCCGCTGGCAACTGGACATCGGGAAACAAGCACAAATCCTTGTAGGCGACACTAACTTGGCCACCCAATCTTTGCATGGTCCTAAAGGATTGCTCGAGGATTTTTACTTTTCGCAACATCTCTTCTTATTCCGGATTCATAAGCGGCTTGTCAGTTTCCACCGGGAGCTCAAAGTGAGGGGTGTAGGAATATGGCTCAGGAGCTTTAAAGGTAGGCTCAAGAGGGTAGTACTGGCTGTCGTGAGTTTGAAACAATGGCTCACTGGAAGATCTTTGCAATGTGGCAGGTGGAGGCACCAAAAAGACAGGGGTGATTGGTGGATGAGGGTTTTGTTTGGGTGGTGGAGCTTGGGGAGGATAGGAGGTGGTGCCATAACACTGTTGGTAGAAAGGGAAAGCTGGAGATGAATTCACACTAGGAGGCCCTTGAGACTGAGACTAAGATGGGATATATGCTGGATTGGCGGGATAAACTGGCGCCGACCCTTAGCCCAGGCCTGATGCATCTCGGCCGTCTGCTGCCTCAACTTTTACATCTCTTCCCTCATTGCTTTGACATCCACCACTTCTACCTCTTTTGATGGGTCCATGATACTGGTATCTGAATCTTGGCATGTCATGTTCAATTTGTTTTTTGACCGAGTGTTGTAGGAATGGGTTGCCAGGATTCCAACCAACTAAACCACCTGCCTAGACTCATCATCAATAACAACTTTGTTAGCGGTTAGAGCATTAACAGATAGATAACCGCACATTTTGGGAATGAATGCACCTAAGTAGTTAACCATTTCTATTATGCCTTTTATTGGTCGCATGCATCATCCCGACTTTCTTTTCCTTTATTTGGCAGGCCTGTTCTTTGCTTCAACCTCTCGCTCTTCCCTCTTATTGTCCATTATTTGTTTCTTGCCTTTCCCTCTTTTTTTTGGGATTTTTCCATTAATAGAACTCCGATTACAAAAGTTACTAGGTTATTTGTTTTCTTGAAACAGACTCAAAATACAGACTAGATTATTAAAAACTACATCAAGAGTACATCAAAGCTTCACATCCCGGGGCCCGCGGGGCATCACTCGGCATCGCCCGGGCCTGTGCAAAATTGAGAAGATTTCAATGTTAACTACAGGCTATTTAAAGAAAGCTGGCCATGTAATGACTTATTTTGACTTAAAAAAAGGAACAGTGGCTATTTTCAAAAATATTTATTTTAAGAGAACAAAGACTCGGTTTTGCAAATACGGCCTTTCAGCATCTCCGAAAGGGAGATTTTAAGGCTGTGACTGCAAACCATTTTAAAATGACTCAGGGTGGCTGTTCTTGCAAAACAGCCTTCCGGTGCCCTTTTGGGGGACATTCGGCTTATTTTTAACAAGAATGGAATCATATGCCACCCGACTTATTTTGACAACAATTTAAAATTTTGAAATTATTTGGCTATTTTTGTAAAGGGATGGTTGGACCCGATGAGGGTTGCCTACGTATGTCACATACGGTGAGAATCAAACCAGCGTAGTTCGGGCCGACTCGCCAAAATCAAAGCTATTTTGAACAATTTTCTTTCTATTTTTCAAATATTTTTCTCTTTTTCTTTTTTTTTCCATTTTTCAAAAATCCGACAGCATTTCAGCACTATTCGGGCATTGGATTTTTTCAAAACAAATGGTCACCCTCACACTGCTATTTTCACAATTTTCACTCATTACATACAGGCCGATTCACATGCAAAACCGAGCAAATAAATGCGCAAGTAGCACGTATGATGCATCAGGATGGTCAATTCATCTCAGGTCACCTGTCCTAGACGGACCCAACCCCTGTGTTGAGTCCCCTAAGTCAAATGCACATGATGTAAACAAGCGTCCTACTAGGGTTCTGGCATGAGGTTATTGTGCTTCTAGGGTTAAACCCTAGTGTTTATTGGTCTAGACCTGGCTTACCCAAGCGGACAACTCTGGCCGAGGGGGAGGCAGCGTATCGGGGATACAGAAGCTCCGCCGGCTTAGCATCTTATCCAAACCTCGTTCTAAATTGGGAAAGACACTAAACAGAAGAGAAGCTACACGAAGTGCACCCTTCTCCATGATGTAGAAGACTCGGAGATAGGAAGGGATTCGTGACAGTTTATATAAAATTCAACGAATATCAAAGCGGTAAAACATTTAGCACATATAGCATGGAACATGCAGAAAAATTAGATAAAGCCAAATATAACAATTTAACTGAGCTCGAATTCTTGAACCCTGCACCGAAATTCTGGGTTCGATCCCCAGCAGAGTCGCTAGAGCTGTCACACGTCCTTTTTCGCTACTACACCCCGTGAAGGGTATAATAAAAGGAGTTTTTCCAATTAAAGGACAATCGAAACGGGATTCATTTAATTAAAAGATTCAGAGTCGCCACTTGGGAGATTTATGGTGTCCCAAGTCACCGGTTTGAATCTCGAATCGATGAAAGGGTTTGACTCTATATTACAGTCGCGAACCAGAAATGCGAGTAAGAAATTCTGTTAACCCGGAAAAAGGGGCTAGGCACTCCCGAGTTTCGTGATTCTAGCACGGTCGCTCAACTGCTATATTTGGCTAAAATTTGATTTTTATACATGTTGAAACCTATAGCTCAATTTTAGAATCATTTACCGCTTTTAGTTAATTTTTAAGAAAGTGAACGTCGTTTAAAAAAAACGTATTTTCGGATCACGTCACATGAAATGCACCCGGATTCTCGACACATTCTTATTTAACGTTTTGGGATTTGGATTTGGGTTGCATGAAATGCACACCTGTATTTAGGAAGGTAAAATTATTTAAAGCGCGCCTAAAGCGACTAACGTGTTATTATCTTTGCGGGAGGCCGTGAAACTAGCTAAACGGTACGCCTCGAATTCTAAGTATTTTAATATAAGCATTTAATGAGGGCCCCACAATTTATGCATTTTTGTTTGGCGAGGATCATCTTATTTTATTACTTAAAGGCCAACTTAAAGCAAACTACGATTTTTTGTTTATTGTTTTTGTCTCTAAAGGGCCTAATTAATTTGCATTATAAAGTCCGGACCTCAAGTTCAAGTCCGGATTCAAACAAAAGGGGAGAACCTCCTAATTTGAATCCGCCACCTAACTCGAAAGCCCAAATTTATTTTACAAATTAATCCACATATTCCTAATATAAGTTTAAAGGATTCTTGACTTCTAGCATATTTGGGCCTTAAAGGTTTGGCCCAGATCTGCTCAAACAGAAGCCTTCCAAAGGGCTGGGCTCGGGTGCAAGACCAATTTTAACAAAAAAATATCTTGTACTTAGTGGACTGCCCCGGATCTATTGCATTTAGCTGGGCCGATGCTGGCCCATTTCCTTCATGGTTCAAAGAGTCGAACTAATATCGGCTCATTATCACTAGGCATCACCTTCAAATTTAAACCTACATATGCATTTAATGATTTAGTCGTCTATTCCAGGTTTAACACCTGTTAATTAACTTTTCAGCTTTTAAATCTACACTTACTAATAATGAGTAGATAAATAACATGTAGTTATAACACATGGACACTTGATATTGGCAATTGGCATTCAAATCAAACATAACATCCTATCCTTTTATTAAGCTTTTAATTAGTACGAAAGCTGGGAGAAATCTACTGTTTAGTCAAGGGCCAGGGATCAAATGTAACATCTGATAAGGATGTACTTATGGAAACGCCACTTTGCTAATTCAACCTTTGAAGTCATTCCAAGATGAATATATAACTCGAGTTATTTAAAGAAAGGAACGCAAACTAATTACCTACAGATGAAGTGTGATTTTTCATGCTTTTTGTGATTCAATGCTGTAATCTTAGGCTATACTAACTAAATCTACATACAGACATGCTAAAATAGTTCAAAGTAGTCTAATAGTCCTAATTTATGCAACTATCAACTATCAATTCACGATCTCACATATTCTATAATCAAAACTAATGTTAAAGTCCAATTAAACAGTCCATGTTTATATTGTTCAGGTAGTACAAATCAAACAATTAAGATCCACTAGCATCTAGTTAACTACAAATAACAGGAAGTATCCAACAACTGCAGATCTGATGAACACTTGTATTTCAACTTCAATTCAAAGCTACATCATGTGAATTCGAAAGTATGTACCTGGAAATTGAAATTTAACAAGAAGAGAGGAGTATCAGCAGCAGGTCAAATAGTTAGCGAGGTAAAATAGCAATTTAACGGCCTCAAGACAATCACAACAGTCAGTTTGAAATCCCAGCAATGAAGTACCAAGAAACAGACCCAAAAATCGACTAAATGAACCAGTTTCTACTTGAAATCAATCCAGAACTCTTTAACAAACTTCAGCAGTCGATTTTTAAGCTAACTAATGTCGCATCAAACCCTACAACTTGAAATTGAATCCAAAATCTTAGTAGCACAGTATTTTTTTTTGTGTTTTCAGTTGTTTTCTTTTGTTTTTGGTTTTTGAAAATCTAGATCTAGAGAATTTTGAATTTGAAATTCAAATTTGAGCTGATGAAGACTTGTGAAAGTGGGGGGAATTTTCAGAGCTTGAAACTTGTTTCCTAAGGCACTAGTCATGCTTTTTATAGGAAAAATGAGGGACAGCCTTCATATTTAAGATTTAGCCTTTAGTCCCTCAATTATTTTCAGATTTTGACTAACTAGTCCCTAACTTACTGACTTTTTGCCTAAGTTATTATCCCTATTTTTGTGAATTCAACTTAGAATCCCTTCTAGAAAGTCCTAGGGAGTTCCATTTCAGTTATTAAAAGATTCTCTTGTCTAAAGTGCCTAACTTACCCTTTATCTAATCTGAAATTTACCCCAAACTAGAATTAACTAACCCAGCCCTTTAACCATGGTTAATTACCCAAAAGCAAAGGGAAATTCAGCTAAAATCCAAACAGACCCTACAATTGAACTAACATGGAACTTAAAATATGACTGAATTATTAATCCAAACTAAGCTAATTCACCAAACAAGCCAATAATTCAAACAAAATTGAACTGGGGCCGAATCATTAATGGTAAACATGAATTACTCACTCGACAACAATCACGAATTCAAACCAGCAGAAAATCAGAGCAAAATTGAACCAAAAACTAAAGGCTAAAACCAGAATCAATTAGCATTAAAAAATTAATTAAATGCAAGAAAACCCTACTAGATTATTCCAAAATTAAAACTACATCCTAGCATACTGACTAACAGCAAAAAACTATAACGACAAAGCTTAACTGAACAACTTCGTATTGTGGATTAGTAAAACTCAGATGGAACGAAGTGAACAAAAATAGAAACAGATAGGATTACTGATTCCGAAAACAAAACTCGGATCAATTATTCATGAAGTAAAACAGTCAAGAAGAGAGGATAATTCAAAAATAAAAAGAAGAATAAGCAACTCACTGATTTTGGGTCATCACATGGCTAACCTTGAATTTTGATTTTCAATTAATGTTGCATGTCTATTTCGTTTGAAATAGGCCTGTAACATTAATTCAAAATCAATCGAGCACTTGAAATCCCCAAAACAGGTTGAACTTCTGAACCCAAGATCTGGAATTAACGGAGTCTTGCTTGGATTTGAAAGATTTTGGTTTAGAATTCAGGATGAGGGGGTCACGGAGATTGTAGGGTGTAATTTTGACCGGATTTGGAAGAAGTAGGGCTTTTGCTGGATTTTCAAATGAAGATTCTAAAATATTGGCAATGATTCGAGGTAAATGGTTTGGATATTTTGATGAGGAGGTTGAGGAGGTCCTAGGGTGTTAATTTGGGACCGGTTTGTGGTGGCGCCGCCGTAGACAGCGGAGGCGGCGTCCACAGACTTGGATATTCGAAGAAATCGATTATAGTTCAAAGAAGAAGACTTGGGCATATAGAGAGAGGAGGGTGAGAGGATGATGCAGTGTGAATTTGGGACCGTTTGGAGACCGGCCGCCGCCGTGAGACGATTTTCGGCGGCGGTCTAAGGCGGCGAACGGTGGCATTATGCCGGAGATATCAAGGATGGTCTATTATGAGGAATGAGGGTTGGGGGGGTGAATTCCGACATTTATGTAGTTAATAATGGGGCTTCCCATCCATTGGATTAGTCAACCTCGACGGTTGAGATTGATTTGGGCAATACGACATCGTTTTGGCGTCTTTGAGCCGGACTAGGCTAAGGCGTTTTGGGCCTGGGTTGTGCGGGTTTAAAGGGGTATCTATTGGGCTTGGTTGAATTAAATCTGAACAGCCCAAACTTTTATCTTTCAATTCAATTTTTCATTTTAATTAATTCCTAAAAATCCAAATTAATGCCTAATGTTCAATTAAAAATCTAAATTAACTCCTAATACTCAACTAATCCTAGACTAATTAACACTAAATAAATTCAAAAGAGACACTACTAAAAATCAAAAATCAAAATTAAAAATGCGAATTAAACTATTTTTGTTATTTTTTTTATTAATAATTAATCCTAAAATGAGAAATTAAACCCTAAGTGCAAATGTCAAGTATTTTTGTATTTTTCACTAATTAAAATGCATAAACAAAATGCCAACAATTAACATAAAATGTCACAAAAATCTACAATATTGCAAAATAATGAAAGAAATCATTTTGTTTGAATTTTTTGGAATAATTCACATATGGAAAAAATCACGTGCTCACAAGTATATAAAAGACATGAAAGAAACATGGAGTAAATAACTCAACCTGTAAGTCTGAATAGTTCTGTGAATTATGAAACATTTATAATGTCATGAAAATGCATATAAATTTTATATCATGCATAGGTATATGTGTAGATAACATTATAAAGCTTCTGAGGGCATCCCATCATACCATCTCGGCCTATGTGGGAAAAATCATCAATATATACCAGCTGATCAGGTGGTTGTGCATATATAACGCCCATAACCTTTCCTCATACCCCATATACATATAACATATTCATATATAACACCATCTGGTCATGGGTCAATGTACATGTATAAATGAATGTAATACATAAGAAGTAAGTCAATAAGATCTCTCGGGATGTCATAAGATCAATATACCTTCAATTAATATCATGAAATAAACTTTATCAACTTACGTATTTTCTGAGATCCATGAACATATGATATTACAATAGGATATATGGGGAATCAAGAACATATGCACCCCTCGTACTTTTAAGAATATAGTCATTTGTGAAAGTTCCGTGTTTGCTCGTTTCGTTTGTATCACATGGATAATGCCAAAAAGAAAGAAGGAATAGCCTTAACATATCTTAACCACGTTGAGTTCTTAATACCTTCCAAGAAACTCTTCAAACAACTAAACTCAATTTGCCATAGCATAAGGAGATTCAAAATTAATGCTGAGTAAAGGCTAAGTCCGTAACATAAGCTACTATCTCGTTGACATTAATTCGATAGAATCTCCCACGTAACAAGGGCCTCCTCCAATACCATATACCGACAACAACAACCAGAGCAATACAATAAGAACAACATTAATAATAGGGTAAAAGTATTTCATTAATAAGTTATCAACATATCACGGCGAGCGCCAAGTTTAGATTGAATCCCTTTAGCACCCTTCAACCCCATTATCATTCATTCTTGAACTTAGTAATATAACTAGTATAATACATAGTACCTTTTAAAAGATTTCCAGCCTTGTACTCAATTTCAAAGTTACTCAAAATAACCTATCACAAGATAATATCATTGTGGACAACTTCCAAGTGCTTTATAGCCATTTCTTTTCTAGCTATCAATTCCTCAAAAAATATTTACATGTAACCAACATAATCATGCTAAAAATTTCATAGCCAATTTATTTCCATAATTTACAGCCACTTGAAGTCCATAAGAGAAACTTTCAAATTAATCCATCAAGAACAACAACATCTCAAACTAATCCAAGTATTATCTTGCAGTTTATCATCCTAACAACTTAACCAACATACAAGCAATCTTAAGAACAATTAGTAGACTTTTATACTCACCTTAACCAGTAGCAATAGCTTAAAATTCCAGCCACACACAGACCACAATTATTCTTAATGACAACACAACCTTAGAGAGGTGTTGTTCTTCACTAGAACTAATTTTGATGTTGAAATATGGTGTAATCACTTTGGAATCACTTCAAAACCTTATGGTACCTGTTTAGGAGGGTTAGGAGGAGTTTAGGGATGAGGTTGGGTCGAAAAATGAGAAATAAAGGTTGTCCAAATCATTTTTAAAGTGAAGTAGGTCGGCCACCGCCTAAGTGGGTCCCATTGGGAGCTGCTTCCGTAGTCTCAAAAAAATGCAAATATCTCTCTGCTCCCATGACGTATTGACAAACATGTTTAATAATTTAGAAATACTCGTAGATCTGCAATTTGGTAGGTAAACCAACTCGTAATTCCATGTATATTTAGATAAAATCTTAGCTACATGTGACCTAATTTTCAGCATATTATGAATGTAACTTGTGATGACCTTTGCCAACTTTTGCTCCACAACTCGCTTGACTTCAAAACATAACACACGACTATCATATGACTAAAATTACTCAAAAGATAAACTCCTTATCATGTTGAGCACCCTAGTCTCATCTCAAAAGTACATGCTACAACATTCCCGACTTGTTGACTTTTGATGAAACTTATTTTCTTCAATTCGTTTAGCTTCTAAACTTTCCATCCCTCTTAGTACTTATTATTCATGATCTTAAAGATTTGTAACCTCCAAGGTAACATGATTAACTTACTTTATGTACTTTCAAAGATGATCTGATTTCTGAGCCTATATCAATTGACTTACGACGCACTCTCATGTACAAAAACATGGGGTGTAACATCCTAATAGTATGGTAGCCTCTCGAAAATAAGTACAGATGTCTCCATACCGATCACAAGACTTTACTATACTTGCTCATAATTCGTAGCATCTATGAACCTAGAGCTTCGATACCAACTTGTCACGACCCAAAATCCCAAGTCGTGATGGTACATAACCTCCAAGACTAGGTAAGACAATCATACAATAATATAAAAATAGTGAAATAGGATACAATAAGTCTGAAATTATCATAATCCACGGAATAAAGTTCTAACAATCCAATACAAAGGTACATAAGCCAAACTCCCAAAATCACTGTGGGGGTTAAGACTCCGGAGGGGCTCCTATAGCCCAAGCGCAATATCATCGTAGCATTCGCTGCGGCGTGCAGCCCGATCCACAATCAGTCCAGATATATGCATGTAAGCTACACAAGCAAAGTCAAGTTTATCATTTTCAGTTCTAATTATTAGGAATTATGGATTATGTGTTTAAAACCTTAGAAGTTTACTAAGCATTTTGATACAGTGTTTAACTCAGGACTAATATCATGAAAACATGTCAAACATCATGTAGACAGTGATAATAATCCCTAAGAGATCCAAATAATCGGCATACAACCCAAATATACTCATAACCATCCAAGTAGGAGGTTTACCAACCAATTTCTAGCCAATGACACAGTATGAACATCACTCGGATGGACTAAGCCATAGTCCCCGATCACAAACAACCCCGTACTCGCCGTAGAGTACGTGTCTCGCCTCAATATAGCGTCACAGTGTGATATACCGTGGTTTCAAACCCTCAGGTCATCATCTACATCTATTACTCACCTCAAACCGGCCACAAGACTAGTCCGCTATGCCTTTACCTCTCGAATCCACCTCCTCGCGCGTTGAGTTTGGTCAAAACCACAACGAATACATTACAATAGGCTAAAGAAACATAAGCCAATCAAAAGAATTCGAAAAATACCAAAAATCATGAAGTTGGAAAAAACCGAGCCCCGGGCCCACTTCTCGAAAAATTACGAAATTCACATCACCGGATTCCTCGTCTCGCCACGAGTCTATATATATCAAATTTCCCAAAATCGGGGTTCAATTACCCTTTCAAAACCCAAATTTAAACTCTCTTAAGTTTCAAGCCCTAACCTCTATTTTTTCCTTCAAATTCATTGAATTTCAGTGCTTAATCCATGTTTTTACACCATAATAACATAATCCGAGTCCAATGATTCATACCTAATGGAACCCCTTCGAATTCTCTTCAAAATCGCCCTAGTCGAAATCCAAAATGTTTTCCTTCTCTTTCAAATTCGTGAACACTGTTCACTTAAACTCCAGGTCGTTTTCCACTCCTGCGGTTAAATAACCGCACCTGCGGTCACCGCACACGCGACCCACTGACCGCTTATGCGGTCTGACTTAAAATCTCCCGGACTGCTTATGCGGTCTAGAACCGCTTCTGCGGTAGCTGCATTTACGGATATACGTCCGCTTCTGCGGAAAGCCCTGATCCCTCCAGGACTGCTTCTACGACCAATACGCTGCATCTGCGAAACCGCTTATGCGGTCCCTTTTCCGTAGATGCGAAAATGACAGAACCAGTAATGACTGAAACATGCAACAACTCCGAATCCTCCGTTTAACCACTTGAAATCACCCCGAGGCCCCTGGGTCCTTAACCAAAAACACCAACATACCCCAAAACATCATACAAACTTGTTCCAATCATCAAAACACGTCAAAAAACAAAAAAAATCATCCATTCACCATGGATTCAAGCCTAAGTTTTCTTCAAACTTCCGAAACTCACATTCGATCAAAAACCCGACCAAACGACGTCCGAATGACCTGAAATTTTGCACACATATCCAAAATCACCTAACGAAGCTACAGCAACTCTCAGAATTCCATTCCGACCCTCGGATAAAAATCTCACCTACCAACCGGAATTCGCCAAAATTCAAATATCGCCAATTCAAGCTTAATTCTACACCGGACCTCCAAATTCGATTCCGATCGCGCTCCTAAGTCACAAATCATCCCCCGAAGCTAACCAAATCACCAAAATTCACATCCGAGCCCTCTAACTATATAGTCAACTTCCAGTTGACTTTTCCAAAACAAGCTCCCCTCTAAGAGGCTAAGTGCCTCATTTTCCAACTAAAACCAATCCAATTCTACCCGATCAACTCATATACTGATATTGAAACATAGAGAAACATAATATGGGGGAAAACGAGGCGGTAACTCATGTGAAGACGGGCCGGGTCGCCACATCCTCCCCAACTAAAACAAACACTCGTCCTCGAGCGGGTCAAGAAACATACCTGGAGTCTCAAACAAGTGAGGGTATCTGCTCCGCATCTCCCGCTCGGTCTCCCAAGTAGCCTCCTCCATGGGCCGACCTCTCCACTGCACCATCACCGAAGCTATATCCTTTGGCCTCCAATCTCCGAACCTGATGACCCAAAATAGCCACTGGCTCCACAACATAGGTCAAATCATCATCCAACTGTACTATACTGAAGTCCAACACATGAGATGGGTCCCCAACATACTTCCGGAGCATAGATACATGAAATACCGGGTGAACTCCCGACAGGCTGGGTGGCAAAGCAAGCATATAGGCCAGTTCCCCAATCCTCCTAAGTATCTCAAAAGGACCAATGAACCGGGGACTCAGCTTCCCTTTCTTTCCAAATCTGATAACGCCCTTCATAGGCAAAACCTTCAACAAGACCTTCTCGCCCACCATATAAGATATATCTCGAACCTTCCTGTCCGCATAACTCTTCTGACGTGACTGAGCTGTACGAAATCTCTCCTGGATCACTTTCACCTTATCCAAGGCATCCTGGACGAACTCTGTCCCCAATAACCTAGCCTCACGGGGCTCAAACCAACCAACCGGAGATCTACACTGTCTCCCATATAAGGCCTCATACGGTGCCATCTGAATACTGGACTGATAGCTGTTGTTGTAGGCGAACTCTACAAGTGGTAAGAACTTAGCCCAAGAACCTCCAAAATCAATAACACAGGCACGCAACATGTCCTCTAATATCTGAATGGTACGCTCGGACTGCCCGTCCGTTTGAGGATGAAACGATGTGCTCAACTCTACCTGTGTGCCTAATTGTCGCTCAAAAGTCCTCCAGAACTGAGAAGTAAACTGAGTACCCCTATCTGATATAATGGAAACTGGGACCCCATGCAACCGTGCAATCTCCCGGATGAAAATCTCTGCCAACCGCTCCGAGGAATAGGTAGTACACACCGGAATAAAGTGCGCGGTCTTGGTCAGCCGATCCACAATCAACCGAATCGAATCAAACTTAGTCACTGTCCGAGGGAGACCACTCACAAAATCCGTAGAAATCCTCTCCCACTTCCACTCGGGAATATCCATACACTGAAGTACACCACCGGGCCTTTGATGCTCATACTTGACCTACTGAAAGTTGAGGCACCGAGCTACATAACTCACAATATCCTTCTTCATTCTCCTCCACCAGTAATGCTGTCTCAAATCCTGATACATCTTCGCGGCACCTGGATGAATAGAATACCGCGAGCTATGGGCCTCTTCCAATATCAACTCCCGAAGCCCATCCACATTAGGCACTCAAATACGGCCCTGCATCCTCAACAAACCATCACTATCAATAGTCACATCCCTGGCATCATCATGCTGAACTATATCCTTAAGGACAAGAAAATGTGGATCATCATACTGGCGCTCTCTAATGCAATGATACAAGGAAGACCGAGATACCACACAAGCCAACACCCGACTAGGCTCCGAAATATCTAACTTCACCATCCGATTGGCCAAATCCTGGACATCAACTGCAAAGGGCCTCTCCCCAACTGGAATGTATGCCAAACTACCCATACTCACCGCCTTTCGGCTCAAAGCATCGGCCACTACATTGCCCTTCCCCGGATGATATAAAATGGTAATGTCATAATCCTTGAGCAACTCAAGCCACTTCCGCTACCTCAAATTAAGATCCTTCTATTTGAACAAATGCTGAAGGCTGCGATGATCAGTATATACCTCACAAGATACGCCATATAGGTAGTGCCTCCAAATCTTCAAAGCATGAACTATAGCAGCCAACTCCAAATCATGTACGGGGTAGTTCTTCTCATGGGGCTTCAACTGACGAGAAGCATAGGCAATGACTCTACCCTCCTGCATCAACACACATCCGATCCCAACTCTCGAAGTATTACAATACACGGTGTAAGAACCTGAAGCTGATGGAAAAACTAACACTGCACCTGCGATCACCGCACACGCAACCAACTGACCGCTTATACGGTCTGACTTAAAATCCCCCGGACAGCTTATGCGGTCTAGAACCGCTTCTTCGATCGCTGCATTTGTGGATCTACATCCGCTTCTGCGAAAATCCCTGGTCCCTCCAGGACCGCTTCTGCGACCAATACGCGGTATCTGCAAAACCGCTTATGCGGTCCCTTTTCCGCAGATGCGGAAATAACAGAACCAGCAAGGATTGAAACATGCAACAACTCCGAATCCTCCATTTAACCACCCGATCCCTTTTCCGCAGATGCAGAAATGATAGAACCAGCAAGGACTGAAACATGCAACAACTCCGAATCCTCCATTTAACCACCCGAAATCACCCCGAGGCCCCCGAGACCTCAACCAAAAACACCAACATACCCCAAAGCATCATACAAACTTGTTCCAATAATCAAAACACGTCAAACAACAAAAATATCATGCATTCACCATGGATTTAAGCCTAAGTTTTCTTCAAACTTCCGAAACTCACATTCGATCAAAAACCCGACCAAACGACGTCCGAATGACCTGAAATTTTGCACACATATCTAGAATCACCTAACAAAGCTACAGCAACTCTCGAAATTCCATTCCGACCCTCGGATCAAAATCTCACCTACCAACCGGAATTCGCCAAAATTCAAACGTCGCCAATTCAAGCATAATTCTACACCGGACCTCTAAATTCGATTCTGATCGCGCTCCTAAGTAACAAATCATCCCCCGAAGCTAACCAAATCACCGAAATTCATATCCGAGCCCTATAACTATATAGTCAACTTTCGGTTGACTTTTCCAAAACAAGCTCCCCTCTAAGAGGCTAAGGGCCTCATTTTCCAACTAAAACCAATCCAATTCTACCCGATCAACTCAAATACTGATATTGAAACATAGAGCAACATAATAGAGGGAAAACAAGGCAGTAACTCACATGACGACGTGCCGGGTCATCACATCATTAATCAATTTAGGAAGTGCGTCTCCTATGGGTAAAATTTCAATGACTCAAACTAGGAAGTGCGTCTCCTATGGGTATAATCTCAATGACTCAAACAAGGAAGTGTGTCTCCTATGGGTATAATATCAATTTAGGAAATGTGTCTCCTACCACAAAATATGACTTCAAAAACTTAGACTAGGAAGTGTGTCTCCTAGGGGTAAAACCTCAATGACTCAAACTCATATGATCCTAACTAGGAAGTGCATCTCCTAAGGGTAAAATCTCAGTTTAGGAAGTGCGACTCCTACAACAAAATATAACTTGAAAACTCAGACTAGGCAGTGTTTCTCCTAGGGGTGATGTGTGATCTTTTAAATAGCCTTTGCGTAAGCAGAATTGGCGCATTACACCTGAAAATTTCTA
Source organism: Nicotiana glauca (assembly GCA_026770625.1). Lineage (NCBI taxonomy): Eukaryota > Viridiplantae > Streptophyta > Magnoliopsida > Solanales > Solanaceae > Nicotiana > Nicotiana glauca. Next base: position 58,395 of record MU690673.1, read on the forward strand.
GCTTCCAAGATTTGATATGAACATAGCTTTCATCCTTGTTTCAGACAAAGAAAACTTGTAAGTCTAAACATGGTGGTTGGTTTGTGGCCTTGACTTTGCGACGATTGCTCCTTCACTTTCCATGATAACTTTTATTTTACCTTGAAAAGATGTTGCTTTCTTATTGACTAACCAATTTCTTTGCCACCCTTATCACAGAAAATACCTCTTCTCCGTTCAGACCCAATGCCCTTTATCCGTTACATTGCTCATGAACTGACATTTACCAAATCTTTATGTTTTACATGAATCCCAAAGCACGTCAGTTGCCACCCACTTAGTGTGTATACTGTTCTTTCTTGACTTAAACCGCTGGTCTTGGCCTTGAGGTCTATTTCTCCTTTACTTGCCATGATAACTTTGATTTCCGCTTGGAATACCTTGCGGTTAACCACTTTTTCTATCAACCTCCTCACAAAGAATACCTTTGATCCGTTCACCCAACATCCTCTATCTGTTGCATTATTCATGAATTGATATATGCCAAACCTTTGTATTTCACACGAATTCCAAAGCATGTTAGTTGTTACCAGCTCAGTGCACTTGTTCTTTCCGGACTTATGATGCTTCGATGTGCTAACCAGATCCTGTTTTGTGCAATTGGAAAGCTGGTGGCAAATTTTGAAGTCATTTCTCACTTATTCTGACCAAAACAAACTTAGGAAGAGGAAGTAAACAAGACAAAAGGAACAGAGTAGAGGACAATGGTAAGAGATGATTCCTAACAAGAAAACTACAAAGTAAAAACCTATCGGATGTGGATACCAACTCTAATGACCCTGACCTGTACATGTGGCCTATTCTGTCAAGTAAGCCTGATGTTCAACTCTTTTTGTACCTTTAAACCATGAAACCAGGCTTCAATGCTCCGATTATCCAATCTGATTCACAATCCTTATTCGACTTGAAGTGCCCAAAGGGTTTTCGCCATAAAGCCTCTCTCATTTTGTTCTTTCTCTCAACTTACAGTCGCCTCAAGGTGACCATGAAGGTTTTCACCAATAACACTCTCTCATTTTGTTCTTCTCTTAGCTCATGTCGCCTTACGGTGCCCACGAAGGTTTTCACCAATAAAACTCTCTCATTTTTCATTTTTCCTGCTTGGACCAGAGTGTTGCCCCTGATATGAATCACCTTTACTTGCTCGACTTGGCATCTCTCGAAAACTGATCAGAAGGTATTTCTTTGGACTGTAATGTGGGATTTTGGATAGGGTTAGAAAGTAAGGGTATCACGAAGGCTCAAAATAGCATGAATGGGTTCAAGCTTACAACTTTTGGAATCAAATCTCTTACAACAATCACAACTTCTGCCCCATTTTCTTTGCTTGGGGACTTTTGGATTTTTACCTTGATGGGACCGAACCGTGAGGCTGCCTACATATCCTTAAAAGGAATCAGGTCGAACATAGTTCATGACATAGGAATTGTTGTGCTTTTTCTCTTTTTTTGTTTTTCTCTTGTTTTTCTTCTTTTTTTCTTTTCTCTTTTTTTCCCATTCTTTTATTTCTCTTTTTTTTTTCTTTTTCTCTTTTCTTCTTTACTTACCTTTTATGTCTGTGTTTCGGAACTTTGCTACTGATTCCAAAAGAGGGGTATGGAAGAGAATAAACAAGGCTCAAAGGGGTAACAAAGGATAAATATTTAGATAGCAGAACAAATGCCTTCGTCATTCCAATATCCAAAACATGCCAAGTGCAAACTTCACAATTAAACAAACCAAGGAAAACGTGTATAACATCTTTTGATTGTACCAGACTTGGTAACCATATCTACATATTTTCCTTCTATATCTGTTAAATACAAAGCACCATTGGACAGCACTTTCACTCTCCTTACCACGAATGGCCCTTAACAATTTGGAAAACTTGCCTTTAGCTTCAACCTGATGCAGCAGGATGCGTTTCAATTGTATTTCTTTATGTTCTATCTGCCCCAGCTTCACATAATTCGGGCTTGAAATGATCTCACAATGTCTTGATCTGTTCTTATTTCCCTCAAGTGCCCCTATCATCTTCAAAATTGTTTCATCCTTCATGACTACACTAACCTTTGAGCCCAGATTGAGAATTATGCATGCATGTCACGTCACTAGAGCCAACAGGGAAAAGAATTGTAAAAAGAAAAGAGAACTAGACAAAAATGACTAGAAATAACAAAAAGTAGAAAATTGCATTAGACAGATGGTGAAAGAGTTTGAACAACAAGACAAGCAAACTAAACTAGTTTACGACCCCGGAACAAACCTAGACAATACCAAACGAGCTACTACGACTAAACAAACTAGGCAAAATAAAAGGACAGAAGGGTTTAAATCACAAGACAATATCCGAATTGCAACTTTGAAAATAACTCGGACAACAGAAATGAAAACAAAATAAACCACCAAAACTCCTCTCCGGCTGACCAAGAAATGGAGCGTCTTTCCAATTACCAAGCACGACGTCTTAGCCACTGAGTTCTGCATCAATGTTTCCAAGACCATTACCAACCCCAACATCATCAACTTCAGTCAACAAGTTCCCAAGAGGATTCGCGTGCTCCTTGTCACTGTCATTGATCACAATTACCCCTTCTTGAATCATTCTTTCTATTTCCCTTTTCAAAGAACGACAATCTTCAATGCTATGCCCTTGGACATTAGAGTGGTACATGCATCGTACAGTAAGATTAAAGCCATTTGCATATGGGTCTGGAGTATAGCCGAGGAGCGGCTCAATCAGGCCAGCATGCCTTAACTTTTCAAATAAGCTTGTGTAGGACTCCCCAATTGGCGTGAAACTATTTCTTTGCCTTTGTTCTCTCCCTGACCCTGTTTTTTAGGGTTGTTGGGTGCTCGAAAATGTTGTGAAGGCAAGAATGCATTATGTGGTACTGGCGCTCGCCATAGGGCACCTGGTAGTTGGGCATATAACTGGACATTGTTCGGAGGATAATACTGAGGTGGATTATGTGGAGCTGGGGAATAGGGTTGGCGTTGGAGTTAAGGCTGGGTATATTGGTGAGGCGGACCCTTCGGTCTATGTCGTGACTCTGAAACAACCATGGCAACATCATCGTGTTCTTTCTGACCCAGCGAACTTTCTATGCCGTTCTAAATTGCTTGCATTATGGATTTTAAAGCAGAATAACTCATGATTTTGCTAGACTTCAGCCCATCTTCTACCATTTCTCCCATTTTTACCACATCATTAAAAGGCCTACCCCCAGCCGTGATCAAATGCCCAAAGTAAGTTGGTTCTTGAGCTTGAAGAAAGTAGTCGACCATCTCTTTTTCTTTCATCGGGGGATCGACTCTGCCAGCTTGCTCTCTCCATCTGAGCCCATACTCCCTAAAGCTTTCATTAGGCCTCTTTTCCATCTTGGCGAGGGACCTGCGATCCGGGACGGTTTCCACATTATACTGAAAGTGCCTGGCAAAAGCCTGAGCCACATCGTCCCATGTGTACCACTTGCTAACGTCTTGTCAGGTGAACTACTCTAGAGCTGCCCCACCCAGACTCTGACTAAAATATGCCATCAATAATTTGCCTTTCCCACCAACGCCCCTCATCTTACTGTAGTAACCTCTCAAATGGGCCGTGGGATCTCCGTGCCCGTCATATAAATCAAACTTTGGCATCTTAAACCCAGCAGGCAGTTGGACGTCAGGAAACAAACACAAGTCTTTATACACCACACTCATCTGGTTCCCTATCCCTTGTATGCTTCTTAAAGATTGCTCTAAGATTTTCACCTTCCTGGATATCTCATCTCACTCCAGTGTCTTACCAGGCTTTTCAGTTTCACCAGGAGCCTCGAAAGGAGGAGCGTGAGAGTACGGATCCGAGACTTTGAAAGTTGATTCTGGAGCATAGTGTTGGGCATCAGGCACTTTGAACACAGTCTCGTTTAAGGATCGAGGAAAAATAGCTGGTGGAGGAGCTGCAAGAGCATGAGTGGCCAAAGGAGCGGTATATGAGGTGGTTTTGGCGGATAGAGTGTGAGAAGGTTGTGGGGAGATATCAGCAGCAGTGGGAATTTGGATTTGTGATAGTGGTGGGATAGTTACCGGGTTTTTAGTGTACTTAGTGGGGAATGAAGGTGGAGGATGCCCCCTGATCCAAGACTGATACATTTTTGCCATCTGCTGCTTCATCCTTTGGACCTCCTCTTTCAATTCAGACTCCTACTCCACAAACTCCCTTGACGGGTCAACAACCCTTGTGCCCAAGTTTTTGCCAGCCATGGCTAACTTGCCTTTGACCTTGTGTTGTATGGACGAGTTACCGTAAGAACTACAAACCAACCACCCTTCTGCTATAATGAGGAGAACAAAGAGGAACCAAATGAATCCATCATGATAGCGTTAGGACATTTAACAGCTAAAAATATAAGATTTAATGCAATGCACCTAGCCACAGTTATTGGTTCTAAAATGGCTTCGAGTGTACGAAGGTCAGTTGGCATCATCCCAATTTTTCATTTCAATCCTCTCTTTTCTTTGCTTTTCTAGCATTTGCTTGATCATTTTCCTTTCTTTTTTTCCTAATTATCACTCTTTTCTTTCCTCTCATTTTCACATCCCACAATTCTACCTCTCTTTTTTCTTTCTTTTTTTTCCTTTCTTTTCTCCATTTTTCTTTTAATAAAAAAATAATTCGATCGAACCTTATGTAGGTTGCCTACGTATCATGATGCTGTATGAATCAGATCTTTGCGTAGTTTTGAAAAAACGAGAATAAAGTAAACAAACCAACATTCTCTCTTCTTTTTTTTTTTTTTACCTTAATGACTACTCTGATGAGAAAAGAGAAATGAATGAAGCAAATTATTTTTTGAATTTTCTAGACTTAACGTTCTATGACTTATTCTAAACTCAAGCTTAACGGGCATGTTTTTTCTTTTTTTTTTCTTTCGAAACAAATAATCTATTAAGGAAAAGTCCTAGAAGAGAAAAAATATTTTTTGATTCTTCTTTTTTTTTAAGAAGGAAATCTAAAGAATAAACCACAGAAATATATTTTGAATTTTCATTTGATATCCTGACGCAATATTTCAAAACAAGCAATGAAAAAGATAAAACAAAATATTTTTGGATTTTAGTTTTTGATTACCTAAGGATGAAACTCTAAAGATAAACAAAAGATAAAATGTGCTTCTTTTTTCTATATACAATGTCCTAAAATTCCAATGCAAATAAAAGAATATATATATATATATATATATATATATATATCCAAGAAGAATCTTACAAAAAAATCTTTTTGAATTTTTGAATTTATTATTGTTTAAAGAAAACTTCTAAAGAGGTATGAAAAGAAATATTTTTTTTTTGAATTTTTAACTTTAATATACCAAAGGAAATATAAAAGCAATTTTAATTCAATAAAGCAAAACCACCTCAAATAATTTTTTTTTTCATATAATTAGTATTCTAAAGAAAACTTCTAAGGGATATATAAAATGCAACATCTCTTTTTGAATTTTTGATTTATATCACACATTTTCAAATACAAAATAGAAAGTAAAATAATAATAAATAAATAAAACTCAACATTACTGTACAAAACTCAAAACATAAAAAAATAAAAATAAAAAGATCTTCTTAAGCAACTCCTGAATGGATGGTCCCGGGGTGTCTGTCATGCTCAAACTCCGGTAAGTGGATCCATACATGTATGACAAAACTGAAACCAATACTATGTGAGATAATAATACTCCCTAATGGACACATGCAAGACATGATTTATTTTTACAAAATGGTTTATTTGGCCAAAAGGTGGCTAGAAATGCAAAATTTGGCTAAGACCCCGCAAAGCCAAGAACCAAAGATTTACTAAGAAGACTGGACCCTATGTGGATTGCCTACGTATCACGCCCCGAAAGACGAGAATCAGGTATGCGTAGTTCGGGCAGATTGGATACGTGCGAGAATTCAAAAAATAACTAATTTAGAGAAAACATGTATTTTGCTTTTTCTTGAAAAATGATGAGACATGCAAAATCTTTTTGGACTTTCTTTTTCCCTTTTTTTAATTTTTGATTTTTTGAAAATGATAAAAATCTGTAAAATCTTTTTTGAATTTTTCATGTATTTTTTTGTCTTTTTCCTTAATAAAAATGTAACAAAAAACATAACTGGGCCCTACTTGCTTTATTTTCACAGTTCACCCTTTCTTTTTTTTTTCTTTTTCTCATTGTTTTTATTTTCATTTACTCTCAGCTATTATTGGTCCGCCAAATAACCCTTTTACCCTTGGATAGATGCAACTTGTAGCACATATGATGCATCAAAATGGTATGTTATTTTGGGTACCCCTGCCCTAGATGGACCCAACCCATGTGTTGAGTCCCCAAAGTCAAATGCACATGATGCAAACAAGCATTCCAAGTAGGGATCCGGCACGAAGCTGAGTTATTCTAGGTTCAAAACCTGGGTATATTGTTCTAGACTTGTGAACCAGAGCGGACAACTTGAGTCGGGGAGGGGGCTACGCATTGGGAACCAAAAGACCATCCGGCTTAGTAACTTATCCGAGCCTTTTTCTTATTTCAAGGGTGACACTAACAGAATAGGGAGTCTCGACCAGCGAGCACATTCCCAAAGATGAGAAGAGAAGGGTTTCGTAATAGTTTATATACAGTTCGGATAATATCAAAACGATAAAATGAACATTTAGCACATTAGGCCCAAACACGTAATAAAATAAAATCAAATAACAGATAAAGCCAAAATATAACAATTCATATATGCTCAAATTCTGAGCCCTGAACTAGAAGTTCTGGGTTCTTTTCCCCAGCAGAGTCGCCAGAGCTGTCACACCTCTTGTTTCACTACACCCCCCCGAAAGGGTATAATAATAAGGGAGTAATTTCCAACTAGAAGTAATAATTGAAACGGGATTTGTTATTAAAGATTCAGAGTCGCCACTTGGGAGATTTATGGTGTCCCAAGTCACCAGTTTAAATCCTAAATCGAGGAGAAGAATGACTCTGTTTAACAGTCCGTGAACCAGAAATTCGAATAAGGAATTCTATTAACCCGGGAGAAAGTGTTAGGCATTCCCGGGTTCCATGGTTCTAGCACGGTTGCTCAACTGTTCTAAATGGCCTATTATCTGATTTTAGAACATGTTTTAGCTTATGTGCAATTTTTAGCTTTTAACCGATTTTATTCATTTTTAGAGAAAATTGCAACGTTATTAAAACATGTCTCGAACCACGCCACATAAATGCACCCGTGATTTTTGACATATTTTAATATCGTTGAGATTTGGATTTCGGTCACATAAATGCGCACCCGAATTTAGGAAGATAAATTATTAAAATAACGCATCTAAAATAAATACGCATCTTAACTTTGCGAGTGCCACGGAAAATTTGCTAAGTGGCACGCCTCAAAATCTAAGAATTTTGAAAGACTAATTAAAATGAGGGACATGGCTTATGGATTCGGGTGTAGAAGAAGTAAGCTAGCAAACAATCCCCTACACCTACTACTGTGTCAACAAGACTAATTCTGCTAATTTTTTTAAATTAGTTTACTATCAGATTGATTCTTAATCACACTAGGAAATTTCATTGCAAATCAAATACAAACGGTTAAGGACCATACATGCCACAAATAAAGAGAATATTTCAAACAGTTAACAAATGACATGAACAAATGGAAGAAAATATTTCAAACACTTTGCTGTAACATGAATAAAAATAACCTCTAATATCCATAACCCACACCTAATTCATATATAGAATATAAGATTTGTCAAATGAAATGCTCATGCTCAATGCTACACACCGGATGCAAAATCCAAAGGCAATCAAACATTGTATTGACCCAAACACATGTATATAAAAGAATTGAAACTCGAACCTTAAACTGGAAATGAAGAACAACGATCTCAAACGAACCTCGCCGGAAACTCGAAACAGAATCAACCTCGGCTCAAATGAAACTCCATCTCGCCACTAACGAATGGCCTATGGAGATGGTTTCAAGACAACTCAAATGGAACCCCAAACTTGAACCTCCGGATCGACCTCGATAGAAAACTTTTCTAACTCTAACGGATCTGCTCGGAGTTCTTAAGGCATGTTTTTCGGCCAGTTGTGTATGTGTGTTTGCTGGCGTTGTCGTGAATGGAAATAAATAGAAGAAATAGCAGTGGCTGCTCGGATCAAGGGTGGTCGTTCATCGAAGAACTGGGAAGGCTGGTTGTTGCTGGTTTTTCTAGGGAGGAAGGTCATTGGGGCGAGATTTCAAGCTACTAACAATGGTGAAGTAGCAGGGGTCATTTTTTTATATTGCTGTTGAAGAAGAGGGGTGTTGAAGCCTTGGAGATGTGTGTGAGTGTGTTCTTTATGTATTTAAGATGAAAGAAATGACTGAATGTGCAAGTGTGTGAAGAAGGAGAAGAGACACTGGGGAGGAGGGGTTCGTCCAGTATTGCGGCTGTTCTCTTGTATTTCAGGCGTATGTTTTTTTGTGTCTATATTAAAGGTCTAGGTTTAGGTATTAAAAGAACAAAGATTTGTGTGTTGGGTCGATTCGGGTCGACCCGATTTGGAATGGGTAGGTGTAAGGTAATTGGGCCATTGTATTTGTTCTTTGGGGTGGCCCAATACACCAAGACTAAGTCAATTTCTTTTCCCATTTTCCTTTTCTATTATTTAATTAATTAAAAACTTAAATTAAATTCCTAAATTAATTCAAATTGTAAAAATAAACTCATTATTTAACTATAAAGTTTATAAAAATTAAATAATCCTAAATTTAAAGAGAAAAATTAATAATCAAGATTTTAAAGCTAAGAATGTAAAAATGGGCCATTTTTGTGATTTTTATTTTTTAATAAAGCAACTAACTAATTAATTAATCCTAAAATATGAAAAAAATTAAATGCAATGCATGGTATATTTTTTGGTATTTTTTATTTTTAATGGAAATTAAATATGCACAATAATGCAAAAAAATAACAAATTTCTACGAAAATTCCTATAAATTGCAAAAAATTGGGAAAATTATTTTCTGATTTTTTATGGGAGTAATTCATATAGGGCAAAAATCACGTGCTCACACTATGATAGGAAGGAGGAAAGAAGGGTTGTGAACGCTGTGCAGCTACCTTAAGATCTCCGAAAATACTCTGAGAGTGCTGGAAGCTCTCACTCTGATGCACGAGCACCTAGATTTGCACACGAGGTGCCGGAAGTAACGTGAGTACGCCAACTCCGTAAGTAACTAAAGTACATAAAGTCTAAGTGCAGTAACGAGCATTTAAAAATTATATATCAGGAAATCTCAGCAGAAACATCACATCAAAGATCGGCAGTTCAATAGTCAATTCACACGTAAAATCAAAGTCTTTGAAATCATTTATTCAACATTTTCAATAGAGGCGCAGTATAAATGCAGAGTGAAACCATAAATATCATAAACAATCCCCTCGGGCAAGATATCACTCATAATTATAGCCCCTAGGGCAAGCCTCTCAGTCACTCATGACTAAGATCTCGCCACACAGTACCCAATCTCAGCACTCTGGCTTAATAATTATCTCATTGTATTAATAATAATAATAATTGCTGCGGTGTGCAGCCGGCTCCAATATATATAATAATCGCTGCGGCGTGCAACCCGATCTAATATATATAGTTGACTACGCTTACTGGCAGTGTAGAGACTCCGGAGGGGTTTCCTATAGCCCAAACGTCATATTGCTACAGCGCGCAGCCCGATCCATAATATATATATATATATATATATATATATATAGACACACACACACACACACTATCTTTGTAGAGCGCGCAGCCCAATATAATATATATATATATATAGACACACACACACACACACTATCTTTGTAGAGCGCGCAGCCCAATATAATATATATATATATATAGACACACACACACACACACTATCTTTGTAGAGCGCGCAGCCCAATATAATATATATATATATATAGACACACACACACACACACTATCTTTGTAGAGCGCGCAGCCCAATATAATATATATATATATATAGACACACACACACACACACTATCTTTGTAGAGCGCGCAGCCCAATATAATATATATATATATATATATATATATATATAGACACACACACACACACACAATATCGTTGCAGCGTGCAGCCCAATCCATAATATATATATATATATAATCCTCACCATTGGTTTCTCAATGTCTCTCAGTCATTAACCGCACGGCCACTCGGGCACATTAGTGAAAATTAGGGAAACTTAGCCCAAACAGTTTTCATTTATTAAGAAGTAGAGCAATGAAATCGGATTAAACAAATAAGTAGGTAAGACATCACTGAGGATATGCTTTTAAATCAAACATATTGAGGGAAGTAGTAAAAATATTCCTAAGGGTCTTAATAGGTCGGCACAAGTCCCCAAACACGGCGTACAACCCAAGATATAGTATGAATCTCTATAATGCGGAATATCATAAGATTTCAAATCAAACACGCGGCTTAATAGCCCCTACAGGACGGACCAAGTCACAATCCCTACCGATGCATGCCTACACGCTCGTCACCTAGCACATACGTTATCTCATTTATCAAAACAATACAAAATGCAAGGATTTCATACCTTTACGTCTAGATACAATCGTTACTTACCTCAAACCAGATGAAATACTACTATGCGATGCCATTGCCTCTCGACTCAGCCTCACACTCTTCCGACCACTGGAATGGAGCACCCTCCTGAGTCAACTTGGTCAAGGGTGATGCAATATATGAAAATCCCTAAATGAACCGATGGTAATAATTCGCCAAGCCAATGATGCTACGAATCTCTATGGCTCAGGACGGTTTGGGCCAACTCTGAACTGCATCTATCTTCTTCGAATCAACCTGAATACCCTCACCGGATACCACGTGCCCCAAGAAAGCCACTGAACTGAGCCAAAACTCACATTTATGAACTTTGCATAAAGATTCTCCTCCCTCAATCTCTGCAACACAAATCTCAAATGCCCCGCGTGCTCCCCTTGACTACGCGAGTATACCAGAATACCATCAATGAAAACAATAACAAACGAATCGAGATAAGGCCGGAACACGTTGTTCATCAAATGCATGAACGCTGCTGGGGTATTGTTTAGCCAAAAGACATCTTAAGGAACTCATAGTGACCATATCGGGTCCAGAAAACTGCCTTAATAATAACTGAGTCCCTGATCTTCAGCTAGTGATACCCTAAACAGAGGTCAATCTTGGAGAACACCCTCGCTCCCTGAAGCAGGTCGAACAAATCATCAATGCGAGGTAGGGGATATTTGTTCTTAATTTTAACCTTGTTCAACTACCTGTAATCAATGCAAATCCTCATAGTGCCATCTTTCTTTTTCATGAATAGAACAGGTGCACCCCACGGCGAAACACTAGGCTGAATGAACCCCTTATCGAGGAGTTCTTGAAATTGCTCCTTCAACTTCTTCAACTCCGCTGGTACAATGCAATACGGTGGAATAGAAATGAGCTCAGTGCCCGAACTATGTCAATACCCAAAAATCAATATCCATATCCGGTGGCATGCCCGGCAGGTCTGCAGGAAACACATCGGGAAAATCCCTCACAACTGGAACAGAATCAATACTGGGAGTCTCTGCACTGACATCCCTCACAAATGCTAGGTATGAAAGACAACCTTTCCCAACCATCCGCTGGGCCTTCAGAAATGATATCACCCTACTGGGAACAAAATCACTCGAGCCTCACAACTTAATCTGTGGCACACCCGGTATAGCCAATGTCACTGTCTTAGAGTGACAGTCCAGAATAGCACGGTATTGGGATAACTAGTCCATGCTAAAAATCACATCAAAATCAACCATACAAAGTAACAAAATATCCACTCGGGTCTCCAGACCCCCAGTGGTCACCACATATGACCGGTACACACGGTCCACAATAATAGTATCGCCCACTAGGGTAGATACACGAACAGACAAAATAAGTGACTCACGGGGCGTATCCAAATAACGGGAAAAATATGATGACACATATGAAAATATGGAACAACGATCAAATAATACAAAGGCATCTCTGTGGCAGGGTAAGACAATACCTATAATCACAACATCTGAAACAATAGCATCTGTTTTGGCTGGGAGTGCATAGAAACAGGCCTAACCACATCCTGATTGACCTCCCCCTTAACTGACTGGCCCCCACCCCTAGCTTCCTCGACGAGTGGTAAAGTAACTGGAGCTAAAATCGAGGGCTAATTCCTCTGCTGGTACAGACCCTCAAGAAGGCGAGGACACTGCCTCCTCATATGTCTTAACTCTCCACACTCATAACAACTCCCTAGCGCGGGGAACGAGGAGCGAAGGGAACCCCTAGCACCGAAATGACCAGTAGAAGGACCTGGCATGGAAGAGCCTTGAATCGATGGAGCACAAGACAAACTCTGGGCTGGTAGGGCACTGAGTGATGAGTGCCCCCGATGAGAACCATGAGAACCATGGCTCGAAGATGCCCCCCGATAAACTGGGTGAGCTAACTGAGCATGTATGAATGGACGACCTCAGCCATGCTGAAATTGACCTCTTGATAGAGCACCTCCAAAACTACCAGACCCCCGAGGCCTCTTGGCCTCTCTCTTATCTCGCTCCTGGCAACAAACTGACTCAATTTCACGAGCGATATCTACAACCTCCACAAAAGTTGCACCTGACACCCTCTCCCTGGCCATAAGAATCCGAAGATGATATGTAAGGCCATCAACGAACCTCCTGATCCTCTCTCTATTAGTAGTAACCAACCAAATAGCATGATGATCTAACACCAAGAACCTCATCTCATACTACATCACAGTTATATCTCCCTGACGCAATTTCTCAAACTGCCTGCACAGCTCCTCTCTACGATACTGTGGCACATACTTCTCCATAAAGAGAACAGAGAATTGTTGCCAGGTAAGGGGCGTTGCATCAATAGGCCTACGCCTCTTATATGCCTCTAACCAATTGAAGGCAGCTCTAGAAAACTGAAAGATAGTAATTGCGACCCCACTGGTCTCCAGAATACCTGGTGTACGAAGAATCCTCTAACACTTATCCAAGAAACCCTGGGCATCCTCGCCCTCTGCACCACTGAAATTCAGAGGCTAAAGTCTACCAAACCTCTCCAATCGATGCCGCTCGTCGTCAGGCATGACTGGTACCACGTACTCCTGAGCTAGTGCAACTAGCTGGGCTGGAGGTGCCCCCAATTTCTGAAGTCCCTGCTTAGGTGTGTGAGCAACGGGAGTCTGAGTGCCTCCCCCGGCCTGAGAAATAGCTCCGTAGTAACTGAGACTGCCTGAGTCAAGCAAGTGAATACTGATAGAATCTGAGTTAGGGCCTCCTGAAGGCCTGGAATCACAATATGCATAGTCGGTGCCTGAGCTGGTGCTGCCGGAGCGTCCACAATTGGGACCTGATCCTGAATTGGGGCGGCTAGTGGATCTGTAGGTATTGCCCTAGCTGGTGTACAGGCTACACCCCTACCCCTACCATAACCTCGACCGTATCCTCGGCCTCTAGTATCCCCAACTGGTGGTACTGGTGGTCGTCTGTCCTGACCAGTAGCACGTGTCCTCACAATCCGTGAGAGAATAGAATAACAAAAGTTTAGTACTAGAATAACATATTCGCACGACAGGAATTTCAAGAATGTGAAGTTTTTCCTAAAGGTTCTGTAGCCTCCCGAGGATAAGTACAGGCGTCTTTGTACCGATCTGTGATACTCTACTAAACTGGCTCGTGACCCGTTAGACCTATGTAACCTAGGCTCTGATACCAACTTGTCATGACCCCAAATACCCCCGTCATGAAGACGCCTATCACAGTACTAGGCAAGCCAACCAATCATTTACCACAACAAAATCTTTTATAAAATAAATCATTTTTCTAGTATCGAGTAAGTCTCAAATTCCTAATATGAAATAGATGAATAAATTGTAATATGTGGAAAAACTAGTACAAAATACCAACACAGCCTAACAAATCTGGTGTCACTAGTCAAGATCCTCTAAATACAACCTAAAAACTAACTAAATAATACATCATGTCTGAAATAACAAAATAATAAGATATGAAGGAGGAAAGCAGGCCTGCAAATGCCGTGCAACTACCTTGCAATCTCTTAAAATACTCTGAGAGTGTTGGAAGCTCTCACTCTAATGCACGAGCACCTGGATCTGCACACGAGGTGCATGGAGTAACGTGAGTACGCCAACTCAGTAAGTAACTAAAGTACATAAAGTCTGAGTGCAATGACGAGAATTTAAAAATCATATATCAGGAAATCTCAACAAAAACATCACATCAAATATCGGCAGTTCAATAGTCAATTCACACGTAAAATCTCTAGTTTAAATCAAAGTCTTTAAAATTATTTATTCAACATTTTCAATAGAGGCGTAGTATAAAAGAAGAGTGAAAACAATAAATATCATAAGCAGTCCCCTCAGGCAAGATATCACTCATAAGTATAGCCCTTGGGGCAAGCCTCTCAGTCACTCGTGACTCAACTCTCGTCACACAATACCCACTCTCAGCACTCCGGCTCAATAATTAGCTCATAGTATTAATAATAATAATTGTTGCGGTGTGCATCCCGCTCCAATATATATAAATATATATATAATCAATGCGTAGTGCAACCCGATCTCCAATATATATAGTCGACTACGCTCATTGGGGGTGTACAGACTTCGGAGGGGTTCCTACAGCCCAAGCATCATATCACTGTGGCGCACATCCCGATCCAATATTTATCGTCGCGCCGTGTAGCCCGATCCACATAAATATCGATATGGCATGTATCCTTATATATATATATATATATATATATATATATATATATATATATATATATATATATATATATATATATATATATAGTATCGTTTTGGCATACAATCCGATCCATAATGTATATATAATTCTCACCATTTGCTTCTCAACCTCTCTCAGTCATTAACCTCACGGCCACTCGATCACATTAGTGAAAATCAAGAAAACTTATTCCAAACAGTTTTCATTTAAGATGTGGAGCAATGAAACCAGATTAAACAAATAAGCTGGTAAAGCATGACTGAGGATATGCTTTTAAATCAAACAGAGTGAGGGAAATAGTAAAAATACCCCTAAGGGTCTCAACAGGTCGGCACATGACCCAAACACGATGTACAACCCAAGATATAGTATGAATCTCTAAAATACGGAATATCATAAGATTTCAAATCAAACACACGGCTTAATAGCCGCTACAGGATGGACCAAGTCACAATCTATACCAGTACACGCCCATACGCTCATCACCTAGCATGTGCGTCACCTCATTTATCAAAACAATACGAAATACCGGGGTTTCATACCCTCTGGTCCAGATATACAATCATTATTTACCTCAAACCGGATGAAATACTACTTCGCGATGTCCTTTCCTCTCGACTCGGCCTCAACTCGCGTCGAATCTACCCAAAATCAGAATCATAACATTAGAATATGCTAGGGGAACGAAGCCCATGCGAAAATAATAAAATTTCATTAAAAACCCTAAAATTGACCAAACCCGACCCCCGGGCCCACGTCTCGGAATCTGATACAAATCAAGTCAATAGATCCCATATCCTCCCATGAGTTCATGCATACCATGAATACCAAAATCCGACCACAAATGACCCCTCAAATCCCTAAATTTAGCTCTCCAATTTCCAAGCCCTAAACCCCCAATTTTTGGCTTTAGATTCCACAAATTCCATGTTTAAACAAGTAAGATTCAACATAGGATCGAGTTTTAGGTTCAAAAATCTTACCTCAAAGAAGTTCTCTTGAATTCCATCTTCAATCTCCCCCGAGAAGCTCCAAACTGACTCAAAAATGGTGAACTATGGTCAGAAATTGCGAAAATGGCCTTTTAAACATTCGCCCAGCGATTTAAAATTCCTTAATTGCGATCGCAGAAAATGCCTCACGATCGCGAAGCACAAAAGCTGACTGACCTCATTTAACCTTACCCAATCGAGGAGCTCTGCCTCTGCTAACTTACGTGATCGCGGTCCAACCCACGCGACCGCATAGAACAACCTCACCACCTTAAACCAGCTCCTTCTCTCCTACGCGAACGCGACATTGAACATGCATTCGCGAACAACAATCTTCGACCAATCGCGATCACATACTGACCTTCGCAATCACACTGAACGAAGTCCACCTCTGTCCCACAAAGCCTACACAATCGCGATGAACAAACGTCTGCAACAGACATGAAGGAAAATCTGCAACTTTTCAAACATGAATTTGATACGTTCAACAACCCGAAACTCACCCAAGGCCTCCAGGACCTCAACCAGATATGTCGACACGTCCCATAACATCATTCAAACTTATTCCAACTTTCAGAACACTCAAAACAACAACAAAACAACAAATTAACAATGTATTCATGCCTAAGAACTCCAAAAACTTCCAAATTCCGATTTCGATCAAAAAGTCTACCAAACCTCGTCTGAATGACTTGAATTTTTGCGCACACATAAAAAATGACACAACGGACCTACTCCAACTTCCAAAATTCCATTTTGATCCCTATATCAAAATCTCCCCTATCAACCGAAAAATGCCAAAATTCTAATTTTGCCAATTCAAGCCTAAATATACTCTGGACCTCCAAAACCCATTCTGATTATGATCCTAGGTCCCAAATCACCTCCCAAAGCTATCCAAATCATAAAAACCAAATTGCAAGATCGTTTGCTCACAAGTTAACTTCCAGTTGATTTTTCCAAAAAGACCAACTTAAGAGACTAAGTGTCTCAAACCTTTCCAAAAACATTCCGAATTCAAACCAACCAACTCGATACCCTTTAACACAGATATTAAAAAACATAAAGAAGCAAAAATAGGGAAAATGAGGCGGTAACTCATGACACGACCGGTCGGGTCATTACAATTATGTTTGATTTGAGGTACATTTCATCATTTTGATATTGCCTCGAGTAGGTCCGTATTATGATATGGAACTTGTTGTTATGTTTTGACGGGGTCCCGAGGGGATCAGGTGAGTTCCAAATAGGTTTGGGTTGTGTTGCGCTTGTTTTTCTTATGCTTCAACGTCGTTTCTTCAAGCATAAATGGTACCACATTGAACAAATGAGCTCTGATTTCTGTTTTGATTGAAGCATTAGATCAGTATCATAATTACTAAGCCATAGCAAAAAGTTTCATCAAATTTGAACATCGTATGAGGATTTTATGGTTATTTTACTAAGAAAAGGGTTGCTAGATTTTTCATATTAATTACAAAATTGTCACTAACATCGCATTTAAAAATCTGCACTATTTCCAAATTGAAACCAACATATCTTCTTCAATATAAGGTCAAATGGAGTAATTCAAGAGGCTAACTTGACTAGAATTTCACAAGGAATCCATTGTGGCATAAAAATGAGTTTTGAAATATTTTGGAACAAGAAATGAGGCAGAACATTGTAAAAATGAGGGTTTTGTTCATTTAATATATTTTGAATTGGGGACCTCAAAATAAGGCAATTTTTAGGCGATTATTCATCATATGAATTGGGGTAAGTGTTCTCTGCTAGGTTTTGGTTATATTTCATGAATTTATCTTCGATTTTAGCTTTTGGGTGATGAATTTTAAAGAAAAAATTGGGGGTTTTGGCCTAAAGTTTCATAATATGAATTTTTGAGTTTTGAACACTGATTCAGAGTCGAATTTGAGTGAAACTAGTGTGGTTGAACTCGTAATTGAATGGGTTGACAGATTTTGTGAGTTTTGTTGGGTTCCGAGGTGTGGGCCAGGGTTGGGCTTTTCAGCCTATTTTGGGCTTTTGATTAAAGATTCGATATTTTTTGATTGGAATTGGTTCTTTTAGAATTATTTCATTTATTTGAGTTGTTTTTATTAGTTTTGATCCATTCGAAGGTCATTACGTGCATGATCGATTTCTTGGAGCACCGCTTAGCTTGGTCGGTGTCGAAATTGGCTTGTTTAAGATAAGTAACTCTTCTAAACTTAGTGCTGAGGGTATGAAACACTGAATTATGTATTATGTCATTGATGTTGAGGTGATGCACATGCTAGGCA
Organism: Nicotiana glauca; assembly: GCA_026770625.1. Lineage (NCBI taxonomy): Eukaryota > Viridiplantae > Streptophyta > Magnoliopsida > Solanales > Solanaceae > Nicotiana > Nicotiana glauca. The sequence continues at coordinate 76,550 of MU690673.1, forward strand.
ACAAGCGTGTGGGCGTGCACCATGTCAGTTGTGACTATGTTGTTTCCAAGGCACTGTTTAGTGGCCCACTTTGTTGATATTTGTGTTTTTTTCAATGTGATAAAGTAATTGAGTTGTACATCATGCTAGATGTCATTTTTTGGTTTATCTTGATATTGTTGGGACACCTAGCAGTCTATTCTTGCAGTCATCTCAGTGATTTTATTGATATTTTGTACTCAATCACATTCATGTATTCATACAATATCTCAATCTCAGTTGTTATTTATTGATACATCAGATCATTATTCCGGGTCAGTTTTTATGACATTGTGATCCCGTGATATGACTGGAGAGATTTATGACTGAGTGAGGATGAGAGCCTGATTATGAGTGACAGTCATGGGATCACACTACACGCTGTAACATGTTTCATTGATTATTGAGCTAAGCCGAGGGACAGATTAATTTATGCCATGATTGGATTGTTATAGCGCTTGGGTCGTAGGATCCCCTCCAGAGTACGCACACCCACAGTGGGCGCAGTTGATTATACTCAGGGATGGATCTTCCCTTAGTATGGAGATGGATCTTCTCCATGAGCTGGATTGGCATATTTTCCTCGGTATTTGGTGATTGATAGTTAGTGATGTATATATTCCGGGATGGATCTTTCCTGGTCCGTATGAGCCATATACAGTATCGAATGCTTGATTATGATGAGTGGAAGGTGTGATATAATGAGGCTGAGTACTCTGAGAGTGTGCGTACATGATTCATCTCTGAGGTACATGACATTGGCTTGCATATATGACATATATGCATAGAGACATATTTTCCTCATGTTGTACGGTATCACGCCATTCATGACATTTTACACACATTGATATGTGATAATAGAGAGGTATCTCACACTTGCTATCTAGAAAGAAAATGTAACATCTTAATTATTGTGAAAAGATGTTTTGGAAAAGAAAAAAGCATTTTTTCAAACTGTCTCATATTTCATGACGTTTTCAGTAAAAAATTTGGATTTTCATTGATGAGTTGAAAGGCGGGATTATTTTTGAAAAACTGTGAAAAAGCTGAAAACTTTATCTCTGAGTTACTTCCTTACTTATATGATTTACATTGTCATGAAATGTTATTGGATATTGGTGTTGACCTAACCTATGTTCCAGCTTGTCACTGCTTTCAACCTAAGTTTAGTTTTGTTACTTTTTAAGTATATGGGATTGGTTATACACATACTGCACTTCCTGCATATTGCATGCAGATTTCGGATGCCAACGTTGCTGTGTTCGATGGGAATTGAATTGGAAGATGTAACTGTGTCGTTATTGTAGCTGCCTCTTGTTCATGGTAGCCTTAGAATTATAAAAGTATGTTTATGTACTTGTCAAATAGATGATGTATTTGCTTCATATCAACTTTGTAATCTCTATTCTTAGAAGCTCATGATTTGTACTACCAGTCCTTGGGGAAGGTATAAAATTTAGTTAACTTGTCTATTTAATTGTTTGGCTGACTTTAATGGAATTGAATAGTTATTAGTTGGCTTACCTAGCGGGTTTGGTTAGGTTCCATCACGACTAGTGGATTTTGGGTCATGAAAGATTAGTATCAGAGCTCTAGGTTCACTGGTTCTACAAGTCATGAGCAAGTGTCTAGTAGAGTTTTGCGGATCGATATGATGACGTCCATACCTATCTTCGAGAGGCTACATGACATTTAGGGTATATTTCTTATCTTTCTTTCCTTATCGTCCGGGATTGATTCAGCTTGAAGCTTTAGCCTTTGAATTCATTCCACGCATTCATATGTGAGAGCACTCGGTATCAGCTGTGCGTTGATGGCTTGTGATTCCCTACATGAGGTGGGAGAGGTGATTTCTTTGTGTTGATGATGGGCCAGTCTGGAGGACTTGAGGCCAGGTATTAACTGTAGCTTGAGCACAGAGGTGTTAATTGTGTGAGCACATGCTTTTGGATTTATATGTTCGGTAGTGTCCCTATTAGAGGAATTGTGGCTGGATGGCTGCATGATGAGTATGATGCAATTGTGAGATGTGTTCATATGGGTTGAATTTGACGAGAAGATTTTGCCTGTAATGTAAAGAGGACTATTGGGTGCTTGATTTCTACCTTGATGTTATGTATATTATCGAGTTATGAGCATATTGGAGGATCTTTCATTTTGTTTAATTGCGGAACGAATTAGATTCTCATGTCTTGTTGATGAGTTCAAAATCAGGAAGATTAAGTAACTGCGTAGTAGTTGTGGCTGTGAAAGGGTATAGAGAGGTGTCAGTTTGATGCTAAGCGAGTGGTTTATCACCTACGAGGTAATCTATGGATGCGTGATCGTTATGATGTTATGGGGAGAGTATCCTTCTACAAGTGGGTAATAGGTGTGTGATTTGAGTCTGTATTGGTTGAGAAAGTTGATCAGACCGTCACGATGATGAATGCGAGATTTGCAAATTATTTGAGATATTATATGGTTTGAGTTACATGAGCTTATGAAGGATTTAACTGAATCCTACTGTAGTATTATACCAGTATGGGGGCGGCTATTGTAAGTTATTAGATGTTTTATTCCTTGGCTTTGAGCCAAGTGGAGGAGTTTGTTATTGATAAGTTAATTGCACGGTTATGTGTTGTGTTGGTTTCGGTTTGAGGTATACTTATGAATAAGTTATGTTTTGTAGAGGGTGAGATAGAGGATGGCTCAAGTAAAGGAATTTCTGGATACGGGTTGTGTTATGATTTATGGGTATATGAGAAACCTTAGATGATTGAGTTGTTATTTGTAAAGGATGTAGCGTGCATGGAGTAGGGAATCACTTGGTTGCTTAGGAGAGTGGATTACTTCCTTGGGTGTTGTTGTGCTAATGGGGCACAGGTCATTCAGTTCGTTTGTTCAGTTTAATTGAGATCTAAGTAGAGTGGAAGACTATCAAGAATGGTTCTAATGGATGCAAGATCTAACTGTGGAAATTGAGAATTTTACACATTTGTACATAGCTAGAATCGGAGGGATTATATTGGATGGTGTCGAGACTCACAGTATTTCTATATCATTGTGGATTCTACATTTTAGTGCTAGGAAGGTAAAATGAACAGCTTTAAACTCATAGAAGGTCTCTTCAGAGTGGACATCTCGGTTGCGGTAGTTGTGGGGTGCTTAAGAGAGAATTCAACCACTTATGAGCGTTAGGGCGGTGTGGTTTTATGCTAGGGTCTTGTGTGGTGAGTCTTGGTTAAGGATTGTGGTATCATGGCGAGGAGAAGTATAAATTTGAAGGTAATTCAGAAAGAACTCGAAGAAATAGGATAGCTTGGTAGTAGGTTGGATCGGCATGGTAATGGATATGATCGGTTCTTTGGGTGCTTATGATGTGGTAGGTTTCTATATGTGTTTCATGGCTATGCTCTTAGGTTTTTAGTGACCTGCTTGGCTTGGTTAAATTAGAGAGATTTAGTCCTGATGGCTTAATTATGTGCAAATGGGTTTCGAAGAGATCTCAATAGTTTTTACCACGGTTCGAGGAGTATATTTTCTACTGGCGTGAGGAGCATATGATGTATAGTTATTTTCTCCGGATGAAATCAAATAGAAAGCTCTTGGCTAATTGAGTGAGTAGTTTCTTGTGACTCGGAGTGGATTACGAAGTTCTCGTATTTTTCGTATGATGGCACAGTATATGTGGTATGTTGTGTAGGATTGAGATTTGCATGTGTAAGATCACGGTTAAGTTTTGAAGGACAGGTCATGAGTCCTTAGGCAACATGGACTTCAGATGACTAGGTAAATAACATTACTATTTGGTATGGCTTGATGAGAGTTTAAATTTCAGAAGGGAGGATATGTTTTGATTTATGGATACTTCATTGGTATTGCGGCACTCTCCTAGTTGATCGACTGCTGGTATTCAAATTTTGCTTTGTGGCATAGAATAATTATAGAAGTATTCCTCGTGGTATTATCGTATATGAGAGATGTGTTAGACATTCAGGAGGTGAAGTTGAGATCGGTTATAGTGATTCGTGTGTTCTACGGATTTGGAGACTAGGAGTTCTCAGGAGCAGATTATTTCGTGGTTGTGGACTGTGAAAATGTGGCCAAAGCTAGTCAGAGGATAGTTCACGTTGTGGTTCAGTCATTGTAGACTTTCGGAGGGTTATTTATCTATTGTGGTTTACGAGAGTTTATTCGGGGTTCATTGTCAGGCTTGATATGGATGTGTGTTCTGCACCGAGTTGGATTGGTTGGCTCCATACTGTTATTGTTGCGGGATGTGCCATTCAGTTGTTGTCATGCTTATTCATCTTCTGAGATGATCTGTGAGTTACTCTTCTATGCTATGGAGGGTCGTGATTTGTTGGTTATATGCACACATGTTGCGGTTCTATTTGGGCTTCATATCAGGAATTGATCGAGATGAGTATTTGAGTATTGCATGATTGATTGCATGTCGGCTATGTCCTTTCCGAGTCATGGTATTGTGTTATTTGCTCTCCGTGGTTATGGAAATGCACTTTGGTTACTAGATGTCAAACTTCGTGTGGTTATTGATTTTGAGCAAGGCGGCTCGAGGAATATAAATTGGACAGGCGTTTGGATGGGGTCACGCATTGCAACAAAGTTATGTTGAGATATGATCCTTTGTGTGGGATTCATGTGTTTTCGTTCTACGGTGTGTTCCAGGATCTTAGCACGGTGTTGTGATGGTACTTGTTAAGTTGGCAGGACAGTCCTCTCGTTTGAGGCATTTTCAGGATTAAGTACATTTGGAAATTTTTTATTTGGTGAACGGGTTGCACGGGTTGTGGCTTTAAACTGTATTAATGTGTCATGTCACTAGAGTGATTATGTTACATGGGATGAGGTTGTCGTACCTAGAATGGGTGCTATTGGATTAGATTGCGGTATATTTGGAAGGATATTGATGTTGATCGGCTTAGAAATTTGCTATGGTTCCTATCAAAGGAGAGGGAGTTCCACAACTTGTTGGTGTGACAAATGATTATGAGTTTATGCATGTTTCTTTCATCGTTAGTAGTATATGAAGGTGTTAGAATGAGGCTCTGTTTGATAAGTGGTTTATTACCGGTATTGGGTTGTTTTGAGCGGCTAATGTGATTAGAAGTTATCGCTATGAGTGTTTGAGTTATATGGTATATCATGTGATTTCATCTTGAGTTATGGCTATGGCTTGATACAGCTTGTTCATACTTATACAGTATGTAGATGCAAGATTCTGATTTTATAGAAAATTTCGGATGTGGAAATTGGATTCTAAGGCTTATGGTCTAGGTTGGATAAAGAAATTTTTGTCATGTGGTGTTATTAAATCTATATGGGATAGGGTGACGTGGGATCACCCCCGGGTATGTGCATGGTAAGGTTACTCGGCGATTTGACGGCTTAGGAACAACTCTTACCATGTTCGAGGACGAACGTATGTTTAAGTGGGGGAGAATGTAACGATCCAATCTAAATGACATTTACACTTCCCTCAGTAGTTGGGGGCCTGAGTAGCTCCATATGATGTATTAGGACTTGTGTACAAAATATGAGTTCATTCCGAGTTGATTTGATATGTTTTGGTGTGAGTTTTTGGAAGTTGAAAGTTCGAAAATTCATTAAGTTTGATTTGAGGTGTGTTTCATCATTTTGATATTGTTACGTGTGTTTTGAGGCATCGAGTAAGCCCGTATTATGATATGGAACTTGTTGGTATGTTTTGAAGGGGTCTCGAGGGGCTCAGGTGAGTTTTGGATGGGTTTGGGTTATGTGGTGCTCGTTTTTCTTATGTTTCAACGTCGTTTCTTCAAGCATAAATGGTACCACATTGAACAAATGAGCTCCGATTTTTGTTTTGATTGAGGCATTAGAAACGTATCATAAATCTGGAGCCATAGCAAAAAGAATCGTCAAATTTGAACATCATATGAGGATTTTATGGTCATTTTACTAAATTGGGTTGCTAGATTTTTCAAATTAATTACGAAATTGCTGCTGACTGCATATTTAAAAATTTGCACTATTTTCAAATATTGAAATCCAACATATCTCCTTCAATGTAAGGTCAAATAGAGTGATTCAAGAGGCTAACTTAATTAGAATTTCACAAGGAATCCATTGGAGGCATCAAAAGTGAGTTTCGAGATCTTTTGGCACAAGAATGAGGCAGAACAGTGTTAAAACAAGGGTTTTGTTCATTTAACATATTTTAAGTTAGGGAGCTCGGAATTGGGCAATTTTTGAGGTGACATATGAATTGGGGTAAGTGTTCTCTACTCGGTTTTGGTTATATTTCGTGAATCTATCCTCGACTTTAGCTTTTGGTTGATGAATTTTAAAGAAGAAATTAGGGGGTTTTGGTTTAATTGTTCATAATATGAAATTTTGAATTTTGAACACCGATTCAGAGTCGGATTTGAGTGAAACAAGTATGGTTGAACTTGTAATTGAATGGGTTGATGGATTTTGTGATTTTTTCGGGTTTCGAGATGCGGGCCTGGGTTGGGCTTTTTGGCTGATTTTGGGTTTTTGACTAAGGATTCAAACTTTTTTGATAGGGATTGGTTCCTTTAGCATTATATGATATGTTTGAGTTGTATTTTATTAGTTTCAAACGTTCAGAGGTTGCTATGCACGTGATGGCATTCTTGCAGAATCGCTTGGCTTTCTCGGTGTCGGAATTGGCGTGTTTAAGATGAGTAACTCTTTTAAACTTAGTGTTGATGGTATTAAACCCTGAATTATGTGTTATGTGATTGGTGTTGAGGTGACGCACATGCTAGGTGACAGGCGTGTAGGTGTGCACCATGTGAGTTGCGACTCTATTGTTTCTAGGGCACTGTTTAGTGGCCCACTTTGTTGATATTTGTATTTTTCACCATGTGATAAAGTAATTGAGATGTACATCATGCTAGATGTCATGTTTAGGTTTTATGCTAATATTGTTGGGACCCCTAGCGGTCGTTTCTTGCTGTCATCTCATTGATTTCATTGATATTTCGTACTCAGTCACATTCGTGTATTCATATCATATCTCAGTCTCAGTTGTTACTAATTAATAAGTTATGGGTCAGTTTTCATGACATTGTGAGCCCGTGGGTGAGACTGGAAAGATTGATGACTGAGTGAGGCCGAGATCCTGGTTATGAGTGATAATTATGGGATCGGGTTGCACGCCGCAGCATATTTTATTGATTATTAAGTAAGGCCGAGGGCCTGATTGATTTATGCCATTATTGGCTTGTTATAGCGCTTGGGTCGTAGGAGCCCCTCGGAGTCTGAACACCCACAGTGGGCACGGTTGATTATATTCAGGGATAGATCTTCCCTTGGTATGGAGATGGATCATCTCCATGAGGCTGGATTGGCATGTTTACCTTGGTACTGGGTGACTTGTACTCAGTGATGTATATATTTCGCGATGGATCTTTCCGAGGCCATACGGGCGATATACAATACCTAATGGTTGATTATGACGAGTGAAAGGTGTGATACAGTGAGGTTAAGTACTTTTAGAGTGCGCGTATATGATTCATCTCTAAGGTATATGACATTGGCATGCATATATGACATAAATTCATAGAAATATATTTTTTTCATGATGTACGGTATCACATCATTCATGACATTTTACACACATTGATATGTGGTCATAGAGAGGTATCTCACACTTGCTATCTAGAAAGAAAATGAAACATCTTAATTATTTTGAAAAGGAATTTTGGAAAAGAAAAGTGCAGTTTTTCAAACTATCTCATATTTCACGATGTTTTTAGTAAAGAATTTAGGTTTCCACTGATACTCTTGAAAGGTGGGACTATTTTGGGAAAACTGTGAAAAAGTTACATACTTTATCTATGAGTTACTTCCTTACTTATATGCTTTATATTGTTATGAACTGTTATTGGATATTGGTATTGGACCTGACCTATGTTCCAGCTTGTCATTGCTTTTAACCTAAGTTTAGGTTTGTCACTTTTGAGTAAATGGGGTCAGTTGTACTCATACTTTACTTTCTGCACATTGCGTGCAGATTTCGGATGTCGACGTTGTTGTGTTTGATGGGAGTAGAATTGGAAGTTGTACATACGTCCCTATTGTAGCTGCCTCTTGTTCATGGTAGCCTTAGAATTATAAAACTCTGTTTAGGTACTTTTCAAACATATGATGTATTTACTTCATATCAATTTTATAATCTCTATTCTTAGAAGCTCATGATTTGTACTGCCAGCCCTTGAGAAATGTATGAAATTCAGTTAACTTCTCTATTTAATTGTTTGGTTGACTTTAATGGACTTGGATAGTTATTAGTTGGTTTACCTAACGGGTTGGGTTGTGTGCCATCACGACTAGAGAATTTGGGGTCGTGACAACATTAAACCAAAGACACTATGCATTAGATGCAAAATGAATCAAAAACATCTGACTCTCTCAAAAACTACGAATGTAATTATTTTATGCCACTACCATCAAAATTAGTGCATCCTCTTCCATCAGAAACTTCATTAAATAAATGCCACCAAATTAATGTACAGGTAACTCCAACATCTCTCAAGTACACATAATACCATATGCCTATTATATCATACTTTGGGATCAGATCAGGAAGTGCATATAAATGAAGAAAAAGATGATACTAAAAGAGCTAAAACCTGGTAACTTTAAACAAACAATCAACTACAAAACTATACAGAATCTGAAATAAAGAAGTGCACAACATGTAATTTAAAAATTCAGAATACCCATATAATTTATAATTTCATTAAATAAATACATATAAGTATTAAAGGCAAAGGCAAAACGAATATATTTGCCTTATGATAATCTCGAGTAACTTGGTAAAACTAAATTAACAAGCAAATATGAATGGAAAAAAAAATAATAACTTCAAATAAAGAATAAACTGCATAATTATACCAAAAGGTCTAGAATTTACAAATATAATATTTCACTAATATATAATAAAAAAAGTAATAACTACCAAAATAAACAATGCGTGTCAAAAGTTAAGATCATATATTAATAAAATAAAGAGTACCCATTAAATATTTTTCCATGAGATGGATTTTACTAAATCAATCATGTCAAGGCTTGTTTCAATTTTTTATTTCTTAGATTACCAAAGAGTAAATATTTTCATAAGATGTGTATGGTATGATGCCTATAGTACAAATATTTTCAAAAGCCAAGAACTCATAATTGTAAAATCAGCAGTAAGCAAGGATGAAAGAAGCAGCGATTTTACCTTTTTGGCATAGAGTAGCGATAGAATGGACAGAAGGTGAAAATTATTTTCTATAGGGTTTCCAACTATACGGTCTTTCTTTTAGGAATTGGGGGGAATATTTCATTAAGTGCAATTTTGGTGGGAACCCTTTTAGAAATTTTTCATTTTAGAATTTTAAGGATACGCTTACAAAAGGTTGTATTTAATATGAAAATATAGCAACTTTTAAAATACGTAGCAATACAATTAAAAAAAAATCGTCAGAACTTTTATATTTAGGCAACACTTAAAAATTATTATCTTTACATTTAAAAATAATGCTTTATAAGTGTTGCCATAAAATCTGTGGCCACACACGCTACTCAAAGGTGATGCTTAAAAAGTGTTGCCACAGCTACTTGTGGATACCACCTCTAACCTGCTCGAATGTAGATACCACCTCTAACCTGCTCGAATCTAGCCAAAAATAACTCAATAACATTAAACAAATCCATAAAAAATAACCACAAATAATAAAGCTTCGATCGTTAATCAAATCCCCAAAAGTTAACACCGGCCCACACGGTCAAAACCTGAGTCAAGGGGTAGATCCCGACTACTCAAATCCCACGAGTCAAAATATATGATTAGATTTTAAAATCGAGTCCAAGTTTACTCCTAAATCCCAAATTTTCACTCTCTTAAGTTGTACATTAAAATCTCAAATTTTTCTTTAAAAATCCAAGTTTTAGGAGTAGATATCTGTGAGGATTCAAGATATAAAGCCAAATCCAAGTAAAAATTGCTTATCCCCAATATAGGAGTAAAATTGCTTCCAAAAAGTCTCCACCTCTCGAAGTTTATGGTTTAAAAATATGAGAGGATGGGTAAAATTCCAAAATTCAATACTTAAATGCATTGCCCAGGGGTACACTTTTAGCACGTGGCACATTCCTCGCATTCGCGAAGCATAAAATCTGCCTCTGCCCAAAACGCATTTCACGAATGTGAAGGAAAAACAACCCATCCTTCCTCGAATGTGACCAAACTCTCGCGAACGCGAAGGCCAAAGCCCCCAGCTCCCCATCTACAACGCGCACGCGACCTTCCTGGGGCGAACACTAAGCACCAACCTGTCAGCCATTGCGAACACGGCCAACCAGGTACATACGCGAAGAAGAAATCCTCCTGATCACCAAAACCTTTATCGTGAATGCGAGGGTCCTCTAGCGAATGCGATGAACACCACACACCAGCAAAAATCTGCAACTTTCAAAATATTTTGGGTGGTTTGAAACTCACCCAAGCCACCAGGGACACCGTTCAAATATACCAACAAGTCCATAAACACTATCCAACCCTATCCAAAGCCTCCAAACACATATGATAACATCACATCAACGAATGAAAGGCCACAACATAAGTTAAACTTCTCTTAAGTTCAAGAACTCCCAAACCTCAAACAAAATGTCTGATTCAAGAGTAACCAATCTAGATTACGACCAAACATGGCCCACAAGTCCCAAATGACAAAATGAACCTATTTCAACTTCCAAAAAAATCTGAATCTGATATCATCAAAGTCAACCTCCGCAAACTTAAGAATTCTTTAAACCATCTAATTTTCAACATTCGTCAAATAACGCCAAAACAACGTAGGAACCCCCAATTCCAAATCTGAACATATGCCAAAGTCAAAAATTACGATATGAACCTATTGGAATCATCAAATCACCAATCCGAAATTATTTATATAATAATTAAACTTTGATAAACTCTTACAACTTAAGCTTCCAACAAAGGAACTAAATATTCTGATTCACTCTAAAACCTTTTCAAAATCAAACAAAGTATCCCCGCCAGTCACAAACCATCAAAAGCATAGGGAAAACATCACATAGGGGAATGAGGCTCAAATACATAAAATGACCTGCCGTCTCATTATAGTCTAACACCAATGAATCATCAATATTTGCATATAGAGAATATATGCATTAATAATCAAGTCAAGGTGCACAAGTTAACATATAGAAAAAATATGTACCGTGATTTCATTCTTCAGTCAAAGTAACATATGGAGAAAAACATAAGAGGCATGTATACATTCCAGAACTAGCATATATAGAAGATATACAATAAAAAAAATACATCCAAGGTATTTTTATATAGAGAAGATAAGTAAAAACCAAACACTTATCAGTTTTTCTTATACCGCGTGTATGTCATCAAGAGAGAAACATGAAAGGACGACCCTAGGGGAGGGATCCTTATCCACACATTGCACGGACCACTCACATGCCATACTACAAAAATTGCACGGGCCACTCACAAGGTATGATAACTCAACCCGCATGGACCGTGCTGCCAATCTAATCCATCACACAAAAATCATATACAAGAATACGTGTATACAAACAATGGATATCAATCACATACTCCAAGACTAATGAAAAGTAACATGTTAAGGTGTATGCAAGTGCAAATGTGCTACCACATCTCATATTAGGCGGATACACCATAAAGTAACAATTATCACGTTTTAATAGGAAATCAACCTAAACATGATCTCTAGCATGATTCAAGAAATTCACGAACTCATACAAACATATGAAGCATGATAGCAAGAAACATAATATCCAAAACAAGGCATAACACAGTCTAAAGTCTATCCCGAAATGGATAAAATCTAATGCACGCACACATGCTCATTGTTCTGCATGTATGTCACCATCATCACGTAGCCATCATTAACAATTCAATCAACTAGTCCCCCAAACCAAGGCTAGGCAATATACTTACCTCAAACGAGAAAAGTCAATACTCTAAGAATTCCTTCTCTCTTGAATCAGCCTCCGAACAGCTCAAATTTAGTCAAATAATACATCACAGTGTCAAATAAAGCTAAGGAAACAATTACAAAGCATAAAGAGTCTATCTTTAAGCAATTACACAAAGCCAACCAAATAGTTAACCCAGACTCACTTTTGGGAACCCGACAAACTCACAAATACCGACTACCCATTCAAATACGAGTCTAAATAAACAACACTCATCCAAATCCCATCCCAAATTGGGGTTCAAATCTCAATTATTTACTTTCCAAAATCTGGAACAAAACTCCAAATTTCTCTTTCAAACTCATGTTGCAAGTGCAAAAATTTATTGGGAATTGAAATACATAATCAAATCTAAGTAGAAAATACTTACTCTCAAAGTAGTGATAAAAAACTCCTCTAGCTGAGCTCCAAAACTCCAACTAATAAGAAATGAGCTAAACCCTCGAAATAAAAGAGGTTGCGAGCAATTCCGCATCTGTGGACAAAAACCTCACATCTGCAAGTTTGCATTTGTGGCCCAGAATTGCACATATGTGACCTCCACTCAGATAACCAGACCTTGCAGGTGCGGAACCTTATATCACAAATGCGAAGCCCATATCTGTGGACACCCCTCGTAAAAGCAACCCTCTGTAGAAGCGCTCGAAGCTTTTCACTAGCGACCAATGCCCATGACAGTTTCCTTTCATATCTGTGAACCACCTTCTCATAGGTGCAACTTCTCACCTAGCATAGGTGTGATGCACCAGAACCAGACTTTCCAACAAATACCAAAATGATTTGGAACCCACCCGAACACACCCGAGCCCCTAGGAACCTGTTCAATTATACCAAAAAGTATGAATACCTAATCCAATTTTATTCCAAGGCTCAAAATATCACAATGACATCGACAATCACGAGTCACGCACCGAAATTAAGTTGCATAACGCTTATGTTCTAGAACTTCAAACTTCCAACCAAACGTCTGATTTATGCCTAACCAACTCGGATCACAATCAAACCTTGCACACAAGTTCCAAACCACTAGATAAACTCATTACAACTTCCTAAATCACAATCAGAGTGTGATATCATCATAGTCAACTCTCAGACAATTAGATGAACTCTCCAAACATTCAAATTGTCAAATTTCAGCAAATAGATCCAAAACTTCCTACGAACCCCCAAATCCAAATTTGGACATCCGCCTACGTCCAAATTATTATATGAACCCATGGAACTATCAAATCACAAATCCAAGATCGTCTACTAAAAAGCCAAAAACTCTTACAACTTAAACTTCCAAAAATAAAACTAAGTATTTCAATCATTCTCAAACCTTCCCAAAACCAACACAAACATCCCTTCAAATCATCAAACAAAAAACATACATATAGAAAGCATCAAATAGAGAAAATGGAGCTCAAATACATGAAACGACCGACCAAGTTGTTACAACAGGTCAGGTCGGGACAGAACCGAGACAGCCAGGCCTGCCTGCCAGCCCTAGGTCACTAGTACCGTTAGTTTTACTTTGTGACCAAGTGAATTTTAACATATGAAAAGTTTGGTCGATATTATTACAAATTGAAATTAAACTCCAATCTTGGATAACTTAATCTCAGCGCAAGGAATGCCTTTAAATTATAGCTATAATTAATGATTAATTTTAATAATACAAAATATTTATGAAGTAGAATGTAAATTACAATAGAGAAAGGAAAAGAATCTGTAAACTAAATTGACACGGTCGAGAATCCGTGCTAGTTTATCGAGAATTGGCGAGCTATCATGTTAAGTGAACCGCTTGATTCTAGATCCTCTTATCCACTATTGAGATTATATTTATTATGGAATGCAGGGGCGGGTTAGGGGGAGGAAGGGGCACCTTCGCCGGAAAATTACATTGAACATCTAATGCAAAATTCATTTTTTGCCTTTATATATTATATTTTAAATCTCTTGACATAGTTCAAAAGTATAGTTCAATGGTCAAGGGGTTCAAAACCTTTGTGAGGTTGTTGGTTCTATTCTCACTGGTCGTTTGAACCCCATAGCAGAAATCCAACCTTGCCACTAATGAATCGTATTGCTAACCTGGTATCTTAAGAGTATAGCCGAATATTGTTAGTAGAGTCGGTTGAGTATTTAGATATTTTTTCATACATCTGTCACACATGTATATATACTATGACATAGTAATGAGAAGTTACAGTTTTCATTCCCATATTTTTATATCATTGTTTCTCCTTCATTCATCTACTCTTTTATGTGGAACTTTTTGGGAATCACCATTAGAGCTCAATATTGAGCTTGATTTCCTCTCAGTACTTTTAACTTTGACATGGTATGAAAGCATAGCAGGTTATGTGCTTCAGTTCTATCTTAAAATCTCGAATGTTTAGATTTGATTCACGTTTTTTTTGGGCTGTTGATTTCACTCCTTGATAGTCAAATACAATGGATTTTTCTCTTCAATTAGTAGAAATTTCGCTTCAATTGACTTTCATGTATGCAAAATTAGCTAATGCAATCTTCAATTTTATCAATTGGATCTCCACAAATTGCTAATGATCAGAATGAAGAACCTGTACCCAGTGCGAGCAGAAATGAACAGTCAAAACAAGATAGGGTTCGTAAATAGGGATTGTAGATAACAGAGTCCAGATGCACCTCTTATTCACCAGTGGGAACGATGCAACGACATTGTGATTTCATGGATTCTGAACTCTCTCGCCATATGTATTTTTTATAGCATTGATTATGTTAACAACTCAGTAGAAATATGGAAAGAATTAGAAAATCGATATAATCAAATTAATGGAGCCAAGTTGGATCAAATTGTGAAGGAGTGATGACATATTTCAGGGATCCTAAACATCACTACCTACTACACATGAATGAAGAAATTATGGGAAGAGTCGTACACTTTAAGTGCTAGTCCTCAATGCAATGGCAAGTGCGCATATAGGGCAAACTAATAAAATAGAACAAGAAAGAAGATGATCCTATTTTTAATGGGATTAAAAGAGGTTTATACAATAATGAGAGGAAGTATAGTTATAATAAAATCCCTACCTTTTATGGCACAGGCTTTCCATTATTGATACAACAGGAGAAGTTGAGGGAATTCATGTCAATAGTCAACTGAGCATGGAGTCCACTTCTTAGAATGTAAACACATATGCCTCACAGATTGTGAATCCACTTGGAGCAAGTAACTTCAAGATACATTATGCCACACATGGGAACTGTCATATAAACAACATAGGTCGACCTTTCTATGATCAATGTAAAAGATTAGAACACATTAAAAAAATGTTATAAGTGTTCGACCAAAAAGATTTAGACTTTTTGCTGAACTAATTAAATAAGAAGATTTTAGGTGAATCCTAACCAAAGATAATTTACCATAGATCTAAGATAGAAGATAAGA
The DNA here is from genome assembly GCA_026770625.1 of Nicotiana glauca. Taxonomy (NCBI): domain Eukaryota; kingdom Viridiplantae; phylum Streptophyta; class Magnoliopsida; order Solanales; family Solanaceae; genus Nicotiana; species Nicotiana glauca. The sequence continues at coordinate 92,019 of MU690673.1, forward strand.
GTAAGCAAACATAATATTTTACTATAACATTGATTGAATCCCATTATATAAGAAGAGGATGGTAATTTTCATAATATTGAATAATAATGAAGAAAACATAGATAAAAAGGGGATCGCCGATCTTTAACAAGGTTGATCCCCATACATTTGATATGATGAGACTAACGATGTGAATTGAGGATCTGAACTTCCTTGCTTCTTTCTCCTTAACGGAGAGAGAGGAATGAAGATCCATCTTCCCTCTGAAAATATGTCTGTGTGTGAATTTGTTTTCAACCCCCCTCCTTCTTCTTCTCACTTTGTTTATATACTAGTTATTCTCCTTTACCCAATGGTCATTAACCATAGTACCTATGTCATTTGATTATGTTACTGATCGTCCCTCTGAAATATCGTGACATCCGATTCGCCGTCCAAGCATTCTGAATACACGAACTCGGCCATGACCGAGGTGCGTGTCGTTATAGCACTGTATGGATACAGCTTCGACCCAAGTGATATTTTGTCATTCATCTTTACACAGATTCTTGTCTAGTTAGATCTTGACCTATATAGTTAGTCCTTCCGCCTATTGGGGTCGTCTTTTAGCGAGCTCAATGAGCAGACTCTATCGATTCGGAAGTTGTGAGAAATCTGAGCACTTTGTGCGAGAAGCAATTACCTCATGGCAAGGTGGTGATGTGACATTTCGAGAGCTGCATCAGACCGTCCCATCAATTCAGAATGTCATTAAAACTTTTCATGTGTCATTATGCTGCACTTTTCCTATGTATTGCATTGTTTCTTGTGCTATTTTCATTTTTAAAATGGTGGCATTTGATTTTCTCACTCAGGGCATTTATATACCTCTAAATAGGGGAAAATAATACATTTGAATGTTGTGCTTCCCAATCGTTCAAGAGAGATCTTTGTAGCTCTTCTTCTTCTCCTTCAGTTTCTCACATTTCCCTTATCCTTCTCGATTTTTGCAATCAAAGAAGAGATGGCTAGTGCATCTTCCAACCCTGATAGAGTCGTTGGTGCTCTGGTGCCGGAAATGATATTCCCCTACTCGAAGAGGGAGTGGGTCTAGCAGAGGACGAGAGTTTTCCGACGGCTGATGAGGTTGTTCCCCACCCAGAAAAGGCAAGGACTGACTTCAATAGCCCTATTGGGGACGAGCCAAAACCTGTTCTTTATATAATGGATGTTACGGCGCTCATGGAGTTCAAAACCAAATTGGGAATCCCTGATCATATTGAACGAGTTTCGGCGGGTCATGACATAGTGGATATACACCGCCCGGGCTACTGCAAGTTTTATGCATATCCATTTGACATTGGATACACACTTCCCCTTCCCACCCTGGTGGTGGACTTCTACCGCTCCTACGAGGTGTATCTAGCTCAACTCTCTACGTACCCATATAAGCTCTTCCTTATGCTTATCAAGTACATAGAGCTTGTCGATCGAGGAGTTTCTCTACAAACCCCATTTTCTTAGGAGCAGAATCATTCATCTGCGTTACTGAGGAACCAAGGGATTGGTGGTAAAGCTAGATGACAAGGCCAATCACAGCTTTTGGGAGAACTTCTTCTACATCCGAACAAAGCACATGTTATCGAACCCTGCGCGGTTTCCTGATTTGTTGAATTTCGCCCGTAGGTCTTCCTTTCTTTTTACTATCATCATTTTTTGGCTATTGGTCATCTTACTTTTCATGACCCCGTCGAGTTTTTTTTTTGTCTTTGCAGCTGAGAGAGTACCTCCTCCGCAAGTTTCTAACATTCGCGAATAGGTGAGCACGATTCTACCCCACACGATGGGAATTCGCGAAAGGGCGCCTTTTCACGAAAAGTTTGGGCGCAAACCTTCCACTGGTAGCTCGGCTTTTTCGGCTTTAGTTGCTTTGTTCTTTTCTCCATTATCTTATATATTTGATTGGTCAAATTTTTCATTAGCAGGTCGGAGACGGGCAAGAAGGGTAAGGGCTCATGTCCTTGCTTTCTGTCAACTGGCTTCCTCTTCCCGGTCCGTAACGAGGGCAATGGTGGACGAGGGCGTCCAAAGTTTGGTTGCTCGGCAGACCTAGTCTGCGACCTAACCTGTTCATTTGGAGGTTGCTCCTCGATCGGAGTCTCCGGTTCCAACAGTCTGTTCAACAGGAGAACCTTCTCGTGGCATTGGCGAAGAGGCCCCGTCAAAGAGGAAAAGGATAGTATCAAAGGGGGCGTTTTTAGCTGAAACTCCATCGAGGGGTGACTCTGCTTTTGTGTTGCATGAAGCCGGGAGTGATGCCAGCCTGTGTGTGGAGTCAATACCCTCTATGGGCACGGAAGAGGCTGCTGCGGCAGGGGGAAAAAGTTTCGAGGATGCCATAACTATTCCGAGCGGCCCATCAACGCCTCGGCCACCCCGTACCCATCTTTGGATAATGAGAGGTTGAACCGCGTTGTAGTGGAGGACTATGAATTCAATTCTGGCATCAATCTTGAGGACATGAGGATGTTCGAGGAAGGCTTTACCAGGGTTGATGTTAGGGTGGAGGCCTTTCCTGCATGCTCGAGATTCCGTCGGACTTTAATCCGTTGGAGGACACGGTGGACTTGGTGCCCCAATTTGACTTTTTGTAATCCACCGCCGAAACCGGGTCTCTTCGAGAGATCAATGATCCTGGCTGGGATGGCCTTGAGGGTTAGTTTCCTTTTGTTATTTTCTTTGTTTTCTACCATTTCCTTCCGCTGATTCTTCCTCCCCCTTTCTCTTTTTTTTATAGATTTACATGTTTGAGATTGAGAGTGCTCGTAGTACAGATACGCGGGCAGTAGTCTTTCTGAAAATGGCCATGAAGTATCGTTGGTATCGCAACAGGTGCCGAGAGATGCACGAACAGCTTTGGGTGGGCACTCGTACTCAATCCTTTAGGGAGGAGTTGGAGAAAAAGGATGAGGATTTAATGCTGTCTTTCCGCAGATGCAGCGAGATGGAGGAGTTGCTTAGTGACAACGATGAGGAGCATGAGGTGGGCAAAGGGGTTGTAGCAAAATGCGAGGATCCTCAGGTGAAGGTGTTGTCCTTGTGGGGCGAGCTTGAGCAGAATGCTACTAGATTCGCCAATCTAAGTGCAGAGTGGACAACGAAAGTGGCTGAGCTAGAAAAGAAGGTGGACGAGTTGGAGAGAGTCGATGGAGCTCGAGTGGCAGCTTTGGCAAGGGCAGTGGCGCTGGAAGACACTATCTGCATCCTCTGATCTGAGCGGCAAACCGAGAGGGTGACGGCCACGCTAAGGGAGGCACCATTTGATGAGCATATTGGTGAACTTAATCGAGATTCTTCGAGCCTGGGAGACTGAGTTATGGCTCTCGAAGCTGAGAAGGTGCAGTTGTTAGCTCAGGCCTACCCTCAAAAATCTGCCCATGTTGTTGTTCTCCGCCATTTGTATGAGTTATGGGTCCATGGTGAGGCCTAACGAAATATAAATAAGGTTTGTGGATGGCAGGGAGCATTCCTGAGGTCGCTTTTGAAGATGCTCGGGTTAAGGCACGCGAGGCTCCTCTTGCCTATCGTTATGACCCTGTGACACCGAAGGCCAGTGTGGGTGTTGAAATTGACGATGGGCTTACTTCTGATGATGACAATGCTGGAGAGGGCGGTGGTGGAGATGAGGCCGAGTGAAATTTTTATATATTTCTGTACTTAGCTTTTTTTTGCTGTTGCTGGGTGGGGGCCGCCTTTTTTCGGCCCTTTGTAAGATACTTACCTTTTCTTCAAATGAAATAGTCGGCTTGTCTTCGTTTGTATGTTTTTGGCTTTACCTTCTCTTTTTCCTTTCAAATTTCTTGGATTTTCTTGCAATAAGTACCTGACTTCTGGTAGTTGATCTGAGTGGGATCGAATTTGCCCCACTAATTTGAACTTGACTTTGTTAACCCGAGCAGGGTCGAATTTTATCTTACAAATTTGAGCGAAGTCAATTTGGATTTGCTAATTCGACCGAGTTCAAATTTTATCATGCTAAATTTGAGCGGAGTCACTTTTGACTTGTTAATTCGAGCGAGGTCGAATTTTTTCTCACCAACTTGGGCAGAGTCAATTTTGACTTGTAAATTCGAGCGAGGTCGAATTTTGTCTCGCCAACTTGGGTGGAGTCAGTTTTGACTTGTTAATTCGAAAAAGGTCGAATATTATTTTTGCTTGGAAATGGCTAGGGGCCTCATGTGTGTGAGTTTGAATGAGGTCGGATTGTGACTCGTGATGAGTTTGAGCGAGGCCGACATTGTTTGTTAATTTGAACGAGGTCGAATTTTACTTTCGCTTGGCAATGGCCCGGGGCCGCATGGGTATGAACTTGAATGAGGACGGATTGTGACACGTGATCAGTTCGAGCGAGGCCAAACATTGATTTTTTAATTCGAACGAGGTCAGATTTTACTTTCGCTTAGCTATGGCCTGGGGTCGCATGGGTTTTAATTCGAACAAGGTCAAATTGTGACCCGAGATGAGTTCGAGCGAGGTCGAACGTTGATTTGTTAATTCGAACGAGGTCGAATATTACTTTCGCTTGGCGATGGCCTTGGGCTGTATGGGTGTGACTTCAAACGAGGTTAAACTGTGACCCTTGATGAGTTCGAGCGAGGTCGAATGTTGATTTTTTAATTCGAACGAGGTCTAATATTACTTTTGCTTGGCGATGGCCTGGGGCTGAAAGTGTGTGAATTCGAATGAGGTCGAATTGTGACCCCTGATGAGTTCAAGCGAGGTCGAACATTTATTTGTTAATTCGAACGAGGTTGAATATTACTTTCTCTTGGCGATGGCCTGGGGCCGTATGGGTGTGAATTCAAACGAGGTCCAATTGTGATGCGTGATGTGTTCGATCGAGTTTGAACGTTGCTTTGTTAATTCGAACAAGGTTGAATTTTACTTTCGCTTGGTGATGGCCTGAGGCCGTATAGGTGGTAAGGATGTTGCATGCGGCCTTGCTTTTATTGGAGGATATTACTCGTTGCTGCATTATTTATGCATGTGTCGGGTGAGTCCCAGTTTATCTAATCTTGCTTTCATTGGAGAATATCATACGTTGTTGTGTATTTTATGTATGCGTTAGTGGAGTCCCAGTCTATCTAGTCCCTTTATTGCTCGGCTTGTCGAGACCATTGACAGTACGGGCAATGAATTTATTACTTGGGCCTGTGAGCACTTTGGGGCTCGATCGACTTGAACGAAATACAAACGTAAGTCGTAGTATTTAGTCGATCGAATTGGCATAACGTCGCCATGGCGAGTGTGCGGGCAAGCTTTCCGTGTTCGTATTCTACCTGTATTCAGGAGATTGTACGTTCCATGGGCTCATCGCCCAGTCCCAAGCTATGGAGATTGTTTCTTAATGAAGTCGGCTCGCTCCGAACGGTTTGTCTATAATTTGTAACATGGTACAGTGTGGAGGGTTTTCCGTATGTGCCGTTCATCGTAGGGAGGAGTATAGAGACTGTATGTCGACTAGCTTTGTTCGCGAATTTGGGAGGACGTCCTCGTTCTCTATTCCACTTCTCTTTTCTTTTTTTACAAAAAAGGAATAGCGGGTTAGAAGCACATGGAATAATCTATTACCATGGTCAGCTGTTTAGCTGATGAATGAGGGGGATTGGCCATGTTTCCCTCGTCCACTACGCTCCTTGGACCTGGGGAATTCCCTGGTTCGGCAATGGACTGGGGATTGTACTGCAGGGCAGCTCGCCTTATTCTGTATTCTGATACTAGTTTCCAGTCTGATGTTGGCTTCTTTTTTGCGCTCAGCCTCGCCACTGGTTGAGCTTTTGGTATTTCATGGATGGATGATCCACTTCCTCCATTAGGATCTCGAGTTTGAGTCCCAGTTCGTCAGTCTCGGGCATGCAAAGATGGCAAAGATGGCAAAAATATAAGTCATACCACAAACATACAGACGAGGAGTATCTTAGTCAATAAATTGCACAATAAGCATCGTCTCGTATAGTAGGAGGGGAGGCAATATGTGCAGGATGTGGGAGGCATTGGGTACTAACCTGGAAATAGGATCACTGATGTGTTTGGTTTGCGTAGTTGTAGTCCGCCTATGATGGCTCATGTTCACAACGCCTCAGGGCTACTGCTGTGGCACAACCCATTTCTTTTGTGTAAACCAAGCATGAGTCCGGTTTCACATAGGGATTTACCCTTTGGTTGGTTTGACGGTTTCGGGGGTTTACCGACCAGTTTCGCAAGTCGGCATTCGTAATGAAAGGGTGAAACTTCACCGAATGGAGATAGAGCTAAGACCACGTTTGGATCTAGAAGAAACTAAGGTTTTGGCTAGAAAATTCCCACACACGGCGCCAAATTGTTCGAACAAAAAGATTTAGATGTTGAACTAATTAAATAAGAAGATTTTAGGTAAATCCTAGCCAAAGTTAATTTATCTTATATCTAAGATAGAAGATAAGAGTAAGAAAATATAAGATGATCATGATTTTCATAATTTTGAATAATAATAAAGAAAACCTAGATAAAAAGGGGATAATCGATCTTTAACAAGGTTGATCCTGATACATTTGATATGATGAGACTAACGATGTGAATTGAGGATCTGAGCTTCCTTGCTTCTTTCTCCTTAACAGAGAGAGAGGGATGAAGATCCCTCTTTCCCTCAGAAAATATTTTTGTGTGTGAATTTATTTTCAGCCTCCCTCCTTCTTCTGCTCACTTAGTATATATACTAGGTATTCTCCATTACCCAACGGTCATTAACCATAGTACCTAAGTTATTTGACTGTGTTACTGGTCGACCCTCTGAAATGTCATAACATCTGATTCCACGTTCAAGCATTTTGAATACACGACCTCGATCGTGGCTGAGGTGTGTGTCGTTATAGCGTCGTATGGATATACAGCATCGACCTAAGAGAATTTTTACGTTCCTCTTTATGCGGATTCTTATCTGGTCAGATTTTGACCCATACAATAAGATATATGAATATTCCCAGAACAATTCCTACTATAGCCACCAAATGTTTAGTTGCAACAACAACTAGAATTACAATCAAGGCAATAATTAGACCTATAACCACAACTACAAATTCAACAAAGGAAAGATGTTATGGAAAATGGACATGGTATTTCTATTGATTTGATGTCTGTGAAAGGAGAATGTTAGTCTCACAAAGGAACAATATGAAAAAATTGTTAGCCTACTACAACAGTTTCAAATTGGAAACATAGGAGAGAACTCAAACAATGTCAACGTTAATAGTTGAGATGTAAACTTTGCAGGTATTGTAGTTTATATTTATTCAATTGACTTTGATAAACCTTCATGAAAATACTTTGAATCAAAATCTAACTTGCGGATCATAGACTCATGTGTATCAAACCATATGATTTAATATAAACGCATTGCATAATATCACAATAATGGCATATCCTTTATTGATAAGCCTACCAAATAGATATATAGTGAAGGTGGTTGAGTTTGGAGATGTGATACTTAGACCTAAGACCACCTTACACAAAGTCCTTTGTGTGTCCTCTTTCAAATATAATCTCGTTTTTTGTTCATTCTCTTGTAATACATCTTAAATATATTTTATTCTTTACTAATATATCATATATGCCAGTTATAGTCCTTTTTAGTGAAGAGGCCTCAGGTGATTGATAATAACAAAGATGGATTATATTACCTCCGTTCTAGATGTCTAAGGGGTAACAATGTTGATTCTACTACTAATGTGCCAGTCTCTTATTGTCATTGTATTTTTGATTCTAGTATAAATAGTGAAAGGTTTCATTCCATTCATGCCATCAATATTCAAATGTAAATACTTCCATTTTCAATAATAAGAATGAGTTTTTCAATGTTATCCCTTACTTGTCTTACACAAATAAAGTAAACTTTTTGTGGCACAATATGCTTGGTCATGTTCCTTTTGTTAAGATGAGGGGGATATCCACTGTACCAGCTACTTTCTTCACTATAAAAACTTTTATATTTTTCATTTGCCTGACGGCCAGACAAACTACGGTCTCTTCCCACAAAGAACCAGGGCCTTTTCTCAGATTTTTTGAGCTACTTCATATTTATCTATAGGGTCCTTACCATGGCACACATATGATAACTACAAGTATGTTATCACCTTGGTGGATGACTTTAGCCGATCGACCTAGACACACCTTATAAGTTGAAAACCAATGTCCTCCGAGTCCTCAAAACCTTGTCGTCCATGATTGAAAACAAATTTAAAACCATTATGAAATCCATTAGGTATGATAATGTCTTGGAGTTCACCCATCATGAAGCAATTTCATTCTACCAATCAATGGAAGTTCTCTATCAGAAAACTTGCCCCTGCACACCATAACGGAATAGTGTGGTAGAAAAAAAGTACAAGTATCTTCTTGAAACTGCTAAGATACTCATGTTTCAGTCCAAGTTACTAGTTAGGTATTATGGTCAGTGCATCCTAACACAACTCACATCATAAACAAGCTACCTAGTAGTTACCTAGTCCAAAAAAATTCCTTCTAAATTACTCTACAAAAGAAATTAAGTTATTCTTATCTAAGGAGCTTTGGATGCCTTTGCTACCCCCCCATACCTAATGTCAACAGAGATAAGTTTGAACCAAGAACTACTCCATACATCTTTGTAGGATATCCTTTTGACATAAAAGATTACAACGTGTTAAGACTAGCCACCAAGGAATACATACTTTTAGAGATGTACTATAAGTTTTCATTTGCATAGTATAAGAATACTTCTTTCTCTTCTGTCCTTGAGCCTTCCCCTTTCATTGATTATAATAATGATGTTGGTCTAGATTCGTCTATAAGGGATCTTTTTAATGATCAAAGGAATGTATCACAACTACAGGTATGCAATCTTTTTGTAGCCCCTCACATTCACATGAGACCGATGCACAACCTCCCACTGCACCTGTCCAACCTAGAAACCCTATACTTATAAAATGCAATAGAGAACAGAGAATTCTTGCATATCTGAAAGATTACATCTGTTTATTTCCTACTACTTGACAGCACTTTCAGAATGAATGATCTTTTCTCAAAGAGTTACCATGTTTCAATTGATGTTCTCTCTTCTAAGAGTCAACATTTGATGAAAATTATTTGCCATGATAGTGATGTTGTGTTTTATGTATTTAATTATATTAAATACTTAAAAGATGGTGAATGGGAAATGGAATTAAATGAAATTTTTGAATAAAATTTTAATTTTTTCCCATTGGCAAAGGGACATTATCCCATATTGGAAAAGGAAAAGATTTTTGATAGGTATATATGTAATTGCTCTTCTTCTAGCTCATAAAGATTTGAGAAGAAGGAAAGTCACGCGCCGTCATTATCGTCATCGCTCACTCGGCTCAGCTCGGCTTCGGCTTCGAATTTGGCTTCGAATTTGGTCAAATTAATTTTTGGACCAAATTTATTTGTTAATAGTACAATATTTACAGAAATATTATTAAATATTTATTTAATAACAAAATATTATGAATATTAAATCAAATTTAGTTATCCAAATTTTAGTTTTCTGCTTTTGTAACAGAAAATTAACTACCCTTCAATTTCCTTCTTTATTATTGAGTAAATAGCCATTTATGTTATGGCATTTATGTTGTCGTCGTTTTGCATAAACAGCCATTCTGAAGAGTTGCACCTCTTCAGATTCCAGCCCAACTTTGGCTATAAATATAAGGCTATTCTGCTCAGAATTTCCATACGATTTTCTGAGTTTCTCTTCCTTCTTATGCATACTTTTAACATCAAACAAAACAACAGTAAGTGTTATTTTCTACCGAACTTTTTGTTCGCTGAAATACTGGGGTTTGAAGTACCACTACACCAGTGTGTAATTCGTTCTATCCTGGGAGGAAATAATCCATAACATTGGGTACTAGGAGGGGATTAAATTCCTTAAGGAAACACTGTGAATTCAGTGGGCTCGAATTGATTTCTATCTCTTTACATTTTCTGTTTATATATTATTCTGCTTTGTTTTTCCAGAATTAGTTTACAAATACAGTTTACTAACAATCTTATGGAATTTACTATATTTTTTGTATTTGTACTCACTGTTTGGAGAGTAAAACCTTTGTGGTTTTGTACTCGAATTGAGATTAAAATCTACGTGATTTTAACGTTTGTGTCATTCTTTTACAGAAATGACTAATGATGATGCGAACCAAGTTGTTCCAACGGTGACTGTCAATGCCTCAACGAGCCAAACAACACAGGCAGCATTGGCACCGGCAGAGAAACCCAAAAAAAAATTCGGGATTAATTTCAAGCACTGGCAGCAAAAGATGTTCTTCTATTTGACTACTCTAAGTCTCCAGAAGTTCATCAAGGAAGATGTTCCTGTGTTGTCCGATGAAACTCCAGAAACTGAACGCTTTCTCGTGATTGAGGCGTAGAAGCACTCAAATTTTTTGTGCAAGAATATATTCTAAGCGGGTTGGAGGATGCTTTGTACAACGTCTACAGTGGCATGGAAAAGTCAAAAGAACTGTAGACTGTGCTTGAAAAAAAATACAAAACCGAAGATGTCGGGTTGAAGATGTTCGTTGTTGCAAAGTTTTTGAACTACAAAATGGTAGATAGCAAGTCTGTTATTACCCAAGTCCAGGAATTGCAAGTGCTTATTCACGATCTCCTTGCTGAATGTATAAATCAAATTAATATTGATGTTGAAAGTAGTAATCTTAGTAAAAAATTTACTAACAGAAATTTCATTGAAGGTCTTGTCATCAATGAAGCATTCCAAGTAGCATCGATTATTGAGAAGTTGCTTCCTTTGTGGAAGGACTTCAAAAACTACTTGAAACACAAATGCAAGGAGATGTCCCTTGAAGATCTCATTATTCGGTTGAGAATCGAAGAGGACAACAAAGCTGCTGAAAAGAGAGGCCGTGGAAACTCAACAATAATGGGAAAAAATATTGTTGAAGACAACAAAAAGAGGAAGAAGGCTTCTAGATCTAAATACAACCCAAGCAAGAAGCGGTTCCGTGGAAATTGCTAAAACTGTGAAAAAGCTGGATACAAATCTATGGAGTGTCGTGCTCCGAAGAAAGATAAGAAGAAGGGTCAAGCAAACATGGTTGAAAAGCATGATGATGTTGATGATTTATGTGCCATGCTTTTCGAATGCAACTTGGTGGGCAATCCTAAAGAGTGGTGGATTGATTCTGGAGTCACTCGCCATGTTTGTGCTGTTAGAGAAGCTTTTGCTACTTATGCTCCTTTTGGACCCGATGAGACGAATTCTATGGAAAATGCTGCAAAGGCCAAGATTGAAGGATGTGGGATGATATTTCTCAACATGACATTCGGCAAAGTGGTGACTTTGAACAATGTCCTTCATGTTTCCGAGATTAGGAAAAATTTAGTCTCTGTTGGACTACTTGTCAAGAATGGTTTTAAATGTGTTTTTGTTTCCGATAAGGTTGTAATAAGTAAGAACAAAATATTTGTAGGAAAAGGTTACCTCACTGAGGGTCTTTTCAAGCTGAATGTAATGGGTGTTGAAAATAATAATAAAATTTCAGCTTCATCTTACTTTCTTGAGTCAAATGAATTGTGGCATATACATTTGGGTCATGTTAATTATAAAACCTTGTAGAAAATAATTAATTTTGAAGTATTGCCTAAATTTGAATGCGACAAATCAAAATGTCAAATATGTGTGGAATCTAACTATGTTAAACATCCGTATAGTTAGTTGAAAGGAATTCAGATCCTTTAGACTTAATTTCATAGATATTTGCGATATGAAGTCAATACCATCTCGCGGTGGAAAGAAGTATTTCATAACTTTTATTGACGATAGTACTCAATATTGTTATGTTTACTTACTTAATAGAAAAGATAAAGCGATAGACGCATTCAAGCAATACAAAAATGAAGTTGAAACGCAACATAAGAAGAAAATCAAAATGATAAGAAGTGATAGGGGTGGTGAAGATGAATCTCCTTTTGAACAAATATGTTTAGAATATGGAATTATTCATCAAACAATGGCCCCTTACACGTCCGAATCCAATGGGATTGTAGAAGGAAAGATTCTTTCATTAAAGGAGATGATAAACACTTTATTGATTAGTTCTGGTTTGCGACAGAACTTGTGGGGGAAGTCGTTCTTACGACTGGACGAATACTAAATCGAATATCCCATAGCAAAACACAATCCATTCCATATGAAAAATGCAAAGGAAGGAAGCCCAACTTGAATTATTTTAAAGTGTAGGGTGTTTGGCCAAAGTGCAAGTTCCTAAACCCAAAAGGATAAAAATAGGACTGAAAACCGTTGATTGTGTTTTCATAGGATATGCGACTAATAGTAAAGCGTGTTGATTTCTGGTTCATAAATCAGAAAATCCTGACATTAATGCTGAGTTATTTAAAAATATATATCCGTATAAAAAGGAATATGAGTCGATTGGTGAAAGATCTAAACGACCTCGGGAAGAAACAAAAGAAAGTACACTTAACCAGGAGGATCCAAGACGTAGTAAACGTCAAAGAACGTCTACTTCATTTGGACCAGATTTTGTGACTTTCTTATTGAAAAATGAGCCTCAAATATTTAAAGAAGCTATGTCTTCTTCGGAATCATTATTTTGGAAAGTAGCAGTCAATAGTAAAATAGAATCGACACCAAACAACCATACATGAGAATTGGTTAATCTTCTCCTCCTGGAAATAAACTGTTGGGGTTCTAAATGGATCTTTAAGAGGAAAATGAAAGATGATGGCACTATTGACAAATTTAAGGCAAGACTTGTGGTCAAATAGTATAGATAAAAAGAAGGTCTTGACTATTTTGATACATGCTCTCCAGTTACAAGAATTGCGTCCATACGAACGTTAGTAGCGTTAGCTGCAGTTTATGGTCTTGAAATTCATCAAATAGATGTTAGGACAGCCTTCTTAAATGTATAGTTGGAGGAAGAAATTTACATGGAACAACCTGAAGGGTTTGTGGTTGCAAGTAAAGAAACGAAGGTATGTAGACTTATTAAGTCCCTTTGCGGACTAACACAAGCACCCAAACAATGGCATGCGAAATTTGACCAAACAATATTGTCAAATGGTTTTAAAATAAATGAATGTGCTAAATGTGTGTAGATTAAAAATGTTCCAAATCACATAGTCATTGTTTGCTTATATGTCGATGATATGCTGATAATGAGTAATGACATTACCAACATAAATGCGATTAATCGCATGCTAACTGGAAAGTTTGATATGAAAGATTTGTGAGTTACTAATTTAATTCTGGGAATTCAGATCATAATACTTCTCAAAGTCTGGCATTGTCACAATCTCATTATATTGAAATAGTACTTGAAAAATTCAAGCACTTCGGCTTTAAAGTTGCAAAGACTCCAATTGACGTGAATCTTGCATTAGCAAAGACCAAAGGCCAAAGTATATCACAGTTGGATTATGCTCGTGTGTTGGGTTACTTGATGTACATCATGAATTGTACACGACCAGATATAGCTTGTACTATAAGTAAATTGAGCAGATATACAAGCAATCCAGGTCAGTCTCATCGGATGGCCATGAAACGAGTTTTTGGGTATTTAGTACATACCAAGGACTTTGCTTTGCACTACACTAAATATCCTGCAGTCATTAAGGGATACTGTGATGCAAATTGGATCACCGGATCAACTGATTCCAAGTCCAGAAATGGATATGTATTCACTATTGGTGGAGGAGCGGTATCTTGGAAGCTGTCCAAATAAACTTGTATTGCCCGCTCTGCAATGGAGGCTGAATTCATAGCTTTAGATAAAGCTGGTGAAGAAGCTGAATGGCACTGAAATTTCTTGGAAGATATTCCATTTTGGCCCAAACCATTGACACCAATATGCATACATTGCGATAGTCAAGCGGCAATTGGAATTGCTGGAAGAGTTATGTGTAACATTAAATCTCGTCATATACGACGAAGACATAAAACTGTTAGGCAATTACTCTCTAGAGGAATTATCATAATTTATTATGTAAAGTCAAGTGATAATGTGTCAGATCCACTTACAAAAGGCCTAACTAGAGAGGTAGTTGAGAAATCATCAAGGGAAATGGGACTATGGCCGAGAATAAGTCATAGTGGCGGTAAATCTACCCAGAAGACTAGAGATCCCAAGATCTAGGTTCAAGGAGATCAAACAAAGTCATTAATGACAGTTCAACATTGTTAACTAAACTTTTGGTCCATTCTCGTGATGAGACAATGTTCAGTACCAAGGATAAAGCATTAAGGCTTTTTAATGATTTCTAAATTTGATATGGGGTATATCAAATAGTGTATCTACGGGATGGCACATCTATGAATCATCTATGTAAGTGTGAAGTGTTAGCCGCTTCAAGGAGAATTTTGGAAGGCTAGTTCTCTACGCACTTATGAAACCAGACGGTGTTCATAGCTAAAAAGAATACGACAATGAGAACCAATGACGGTTAAGGGTTCATTGTGTGACTTGTGGTCGTCTAGATATACACTAAAGTTCAACGGTTCAAAGATATCAAATCTACCGATTGATCGAGTACATCTGATATAAGTTCACTATGGAAAGTTCAAAGGGAAACCTACTTATCCAGATGCAATTAATCCTTGCTTGCGAATCACACAATTTTTCATACATGTTTCCGTAATATAGCCATTCTCCATTCATGTGGGGGATTGTTGGGTTTTATGTATTTAATTATATTAAATACTTAAAAGAGGGTGATTGGGAAACAGAGAGATATGAAATTTTTAAGTGAAATTTTAAGTCCCCCCCCCCCTCCAGCAAAGGGACATTGTCTCATATTGGAAGAAGAAAAGGTTTTTGATGGGTATATAAGCAATTTCTCTTCTTCTAGTTCATAAAGAGTTGATAAGAAGGCAAGCCTCGCGCCGTCGTCGTCGTCGTCACTCGCTTTCTTGGCTCAGCTCGGTTTCGGCTTCGGATTCAGATTCGGATTTGGTCAAATGATCGATTGATTAATTTTTGGACCAAATTTATTTGTTAATAGTACAATATTAACAAAAATATTATTAAACATTTATCTTAATAACAGAATATTAATATTAAAATAAATATTAATATTGAATCCAATTTAGTTGTCCAAATTTCAGTTTGTAATAGAAAATTAACTACCCTTCAAATTTTCCTCTTTATTTTCCCTCTTTATTATTGAGTAAATAGCCATTTATGTTGTGGCCGTTTTGCATAAACAGCCATTCTGAAGAGTTGTACATCTTCAGATACCAGCCCAACTTTGGCTATAAATACAAGGCTATTCTGCTCAGAATTTCCGTACGATTTTCTGAGTTTCTCCTCCTTCTTCTGCATAGTTTTAACATCAAACGAAGCAACAGTAAGTGTGATTTTGCTACCGAACTTTGTGTTCGCTGAAACACTGGGGTTTGAAGTACCACTACACCAGTGTGTAATTCGTTCTATCCTAGGAGAAAATAATCCATAACCTTGGGTACTATAAGGGGATTAAATTTCTTAAGTAAACACTGTAAATTCAGTGGGCTCGAATTGATTTCTATCTCTTTACGTTTGCTGTTTATATATTATTCTGCTTTGTTTTTCCAGAATTAGTTTACTAACAAGTGAGCCATCTTCGTATGAGCAAGCAACACTCAATCCTGCATGAAAAACAGCTAACACTGGAATTTGAGGCCTTTATGCCAATCACACATGGGATTTAGTCCCCTTACCAGTTGGAAAACAAGTCGTAGGCTACATGCAAAGTCAAACATAAAGTAAATGAGAGTACAAGAAAGTTTAAGGCTAGATTAGTTTGAAGGGATACACTTAACAAGTAAGGATTGATTACATAGAAACTTTCTCACTAGTTGTTAAAATGACAACTATTAAAATATTAGTTGCAATTGCTGTGAAGAAAGACTGTGACATCTTTCAAGACATCTTTGAACTAGATGTGGATAATATATTCCTTACTAAGGATCGAGGAAGTGTACATGGAGGTATCACTAGATCTTGTGGTTGATAACACTGGGAAAAAGAGAGTGGTGTGCAGATTGAACAAATCGCTCTATGGCTTAGAGCAGGCCAGCTGACATTATATGCAGAATTGATTGGGTCACTATAATCCAGAGGCAACTGACATTATAAAAATGATCACTCTTTATTTTACAAGGAGACATAATCCTCAACCATCTGTGTACCTGTGTATGTGAATGATGTGATATTTACTGGGACTGATTCAGTGAAAATTGCAAAAATGAAGGCTTTCTTTAATGGGAAGTTCAGAATCAAAGATTTGGAAATGCTCCATTACTCTCGGAGGAAGTTTGCTTTAGATCAATTAAAGGAGTATGATTGTTTAGTTATAGCACGTCTCCCCCCTTGATCCTAATCTAAAGTTAAAAGCAAATAAGTATAGAATTCTGCCCAGTCCTACTTATTTTAGGAAGTTGGTTGGTAAACTCAACTTCCTCACAATACTAAGATGGACATAGCCTATAGTGTGCTGGTTTTGAGCTAGCTTAAGAAAGAACCCAGAGAACCTCACTTGGCTGCTGCATTTCACTTGCTGAGACACATCAAGAAAGATCATACATTGGGAATTTTCTTCTCAAATGATAGTGACTACACTGTTAGAGCTTACAGTTACTCTGATTAGGCAGGATGCCCTAAATCCAGAAAGTCTGTTACTTTGTACATTGTCCTATTAGAAAACAGTCCTATTAGTTGGAAATCCAAGAAGCAAGAGATCATCTCCTTATCTTTAGTAGAGGCAAAGTATAGATCTCTAAGAAAGATTGTTGGGGAGTTGGTGTGGCTTAGCAGGGTGTTTGAGGACTCACTATTCCACATTTCAAGTCTATTACTGTCACTTTGTGACAGCCAATATGCTATACACATTGCAAGAAATCTTGTATTCCATCAATGAACTAAGCACATTGAGGTGGATTGCCACTTTGTGAGGAATAAGTTTCCGGATGGATTGATCTTTTTGCACCATATAGCACTTGGCGAACATACTCTTAAGGCTCTTACATGGACCATGCACTCGGCAATTATGGGCAAGCTGGTTGTGAGAATGTATCTTAGGCAGAGTCACAGTTGAATATAGTTTGCAGAGTCGGTTGAGTAGTTAGCTATTTTTTTCTATATTTGTACAACTACCACACAAGTATATATATTGTGATATAGTGATGAGAATTTCCAGTTTTTATTTTTCAAATTATCGTATCTATGCTTTTTCTTCATTCATCTAATCTTCTCTATAGAACTTACTGGGAATCACCATTGGAGCTCCAGATTGAGCTCATTTTCTCTCAATCGTCACAATTTTGATATCCATAATAGAGCAGCCAACTTAAAATTCTTAGATCTGCTCCTACTCATCGTGCATCACAAACACATCTAACATAACGTAATGTTCCTCTCTCTCTCTCTCTCTCTCTCTTTCTCTCTCTCTCTCTCTATATATATATATATATATGTTTGACTCAAAAGTTAAACAATACTTTTCGAGCAAATCAATCAATATAGTTGAAGAGGTAAATCATAGTCAATCATAATTAATACCGGATCGAAAGGCAGAAATGCAAAATAGAAGATCAAACAGGGATAATATTGGAAGGAAACTTTTACCGATCGTTGAACTTTGTCCCACCTCCCCATGAGGAGGTTCGAGAAGTTACAATCCAATTGTCTCCCTCAGGCAGTGTTGAAGGTAAAGGATCTTTTTCCTCCTTACCTTGAGCTTTATGAGCTTTTCATGGAGCTCTTTTGTCTCTCCTCATGTTTTCGTGCTAATGGATTTCAGCCCTGATTCCCCCCAGCCCCCCTTTTCATTTGAGTCTCGCATTATATTTATAGCTGAAGATATCTCATTCGTCACATCTAGGCCCGGTCGGATCGAGGGGACGGTTTCCTCTCTTGGAGGGATACTGGCTTGACACTTGTTCCATAGCTAGTGTGAATCGGGCGAGATCGGGTCCGTTAGCCATTCATATAAAGTGATTGGGACGGGATCGTGGCTGTTGTGATCGAGCGGTCAGATTTTGACCAATACAGTTAGTCCCTCCGCCCGTCGAGGTCGTGTCCTGCCGATCTCGACGGGCGGATCATGTTCGTGACGCTATCACACTGAGTCCGATATACACTATTCCTTAATTGTATCACGAGTTCTCAGAACGGCCTAGGGGGAGGCTTGTACCGTTATGACGATATCGAAGCTGCAACGTCGGCCGATAAACGGAGCGTCATTTCGTGAAGGTAGTCATAATGACACATGTTACCAAGAAACCGAATCGTTTCGCACCTGGTCAGATCCTAATGGTGACTGTTGGTTTTCGCGCTCATAGCTTATGCCTTATAAATTGGGCGAGCTTCATCATTTGCCTACCAATTTTTCGCTTGTCTTTTCAGGGATTTTCAGGATATCTCCCTTTGAGTTGATCTGAGCCTTTCCTTTATCTTTCTTTACGCAGCATTCCTTCATCCCTTCTGTTCTTCCAATATTGCTTCCTCCTCTCTTTCTGGATTACCGATGACGAGTGCTTCTTCTCAAGATAATCTTTAGGTTGCCTTGCCAGCGGTTGAGGATCATGCTCCGGTGGTAGGGGATTCTGACCCGATGTAGAGCGAAGAGATCCCATCAGTGGAAGAGATATTGTTCCGCCCCGGGAGAGCAGTGGAAGACTTCAGGGCCGATGGGGGCATGGAGCAGGTAGACATCAAACCCCTCATGGAGGAGATCGGGATAAAGGAGCTGAGGGAGAGGTGGGGCATCCCCCATTTATATCGAGATGGTACAGGCCTCCCAGGACGAAAGGATCCAGATAGATCGCCCTGGGTTCTGCTCGTTCTATGCCTATCCCTTTCTTGTGGGGTACACACTTCCGCTTCCAATGTTGGTAGTTGACTTCTGTCGCTACTATGAGGTGTGCCCTGCTCAAATATCCCCTTATTTGTACAAACTTTTCCTCATGTTCATCAAGTATGTGGAGTTGGTCGGTTGTGAGGTCACTCTGAGATACGTGCTCACTCTATTTTCTCCTCAAAGGATTTGCGGTACTATGATTCATGCGCGTCCTTACGGATCGAGGAGTTTGGTGGTTAAGATAGATGATAGGACCAACCGTCATTTCTTCGATAATTTCTTCTATGTGCGGATCGAGCACCTCGTGGCAGACCCGTCCGGGTTTCCTGCGGTGTGGAACTTTGCCCGTAAGATCTTCGCCTTCGGCTAACATAATCTGTTTTGGTTTCCCCTTCTCTATATCCAGTATTGCATACTCTGATTCTCTTTCGACGTTTTGCAGCTGACAAGGCGACGCCACCTCCCTTGGAGGGGATTCGGGAATGGGTCGAGGCCATCCTTCCCCATACAGCGGGCGTTCGTACGTGGGCGACATTCCATCTGAGATTTGGGTGCAGGCCCCTCACAGGTGCGATAACGTTCTTAACTTTTTGTGATTGTCCTTTTGTATCGAACTTACTTTCTGAGCCTTATTTGCTATGGTCAGGGAGGGTTCGCAGAGTCAAGGCCCCTCAATTGGCGTTCTGTCGACCAGCCGCATCCGCTCGCATTAGCGCGGTACCTCCGGTTCATCCTCTAACGAGAGAGGCGTCGGTAGAATCGGTGGTCATAACTACTCCTACCAGGGTCGTGCCTCGGGATGAGGGGACGTCCAACACTGCCCGTCCTCGAGCTGATTCGTCGTCGACTAGGGAAGAGGAAGGGGCGTCGAAAAGGCGGAGAGTAGGTTTTGAGATGGCTTCCCCGACAGTGATCAACTTGGATTCTCCCCCAGCGAACCTGGAGGAAGGCATTTTTTCGTCGTCCACCATAGCGGGATAACGGATGGTGGAGGTTTCCCCCACTGGTCGGGGTCAAGAAAACTCCGTCGCTACTACGGATGCTGCAGGACACCCTATTGTAGCGGAGGGTCAGCCCCTTAATGCCGCTATCACGACCTTGAGTGCACCGCTTCCATCATTGGCAGGTCATGCCACACCTTCGACGGCGGAGAGGGGGAAGAATGTAATGGTCGACGACTACGAGTCTGAGACTGACTTGGACCCTGGAGACGTTTGGATGTTCGAGGAGGGCATTACCCACACTGTGGTCAATGAAGAGAGATCGGCCCACCTCGTCGAGGTCTCTACTGATATGAACTTGTTGACCCAAGGAAGCAGTTTGGTACTGCGTTCAGCCTACAGTGCTCTGAGGCTGAAAATGAATCCCTGAGGAATGTTACGGACGTCGGGGTAATGGAAGAGGTGGCCGTGATGGGCTTGCGGGTATGTTATACTGGAACTTAATTTTTTTTTTGTGTTGCGAAGCGGATACGGGCCAAACCGTTTCTCTTGTTTGGCAGACGTACAAGCTAGAGATAGAGAATATTCGTAGGACCAATGTTCGGTCGAGGAACTTTTTGCAGATGTTGGGCAAATATCGTCGTTATTGTGACAGGTGTCGCGAGTTGTACGGGCGTTTGAGAAATGATCCCCGCAATCAGGCGTTGGGGGAGGAGTTGGAGAGGAAAGATCGTGAACTGGTTGAAGTGCTTCGCAATAGGAGTGAGCTCGAGGAGCAAGTCCGCCTTAAAAACGAGGAGCTCAAGGTGGGAAGAGGGGTCGCCGCAGAATGTGAACAACTGCAGGGTAAGTTGTGAGCTCTTCAGTTGGAGATGGAGCAGAGCCAAGTCAGGGTTGCAGAGGTGGACTTCGAGTGGAGAGCAAAGCTGGGTGCATTGGAGGGTAAGGTCTCTGATTTGGAGCATGGGGAGAGGGATGATTCGACGTGGGCGGCGGCCTTTGCGGCAGCGGTTCGTGTCCACGAGTCTGAGCGGGAGAAGGAGAGGATTATTGTTGCCCTTAGGAAGGCAAGGCTCGAGGAGCAAATTGGCGAGATAGACTAGGAGGCCCAACATTTATCGGACCGAGTTGCGGCCTTGGAGGAGGAGAATTGGCATTTAAGGGCTCTGGTCGGGACATCCCGTACTGATGTTCCTCACGAGGCTCACGAACTCTAGGTTTACACTGAGGCTCAGCATGATATTTTCAAGAACCTGTTGGAGGCAGTCACCGTGTCTGAGGCGTCTTATGAGGATGCATGCTAGAAAGCTCGTGAGGCTCAGGCTAGTTGTGGGTATGACATGGCTACGCCTGAAGTCGATGGCGGAGCAGGTGGCGGTGACGAGGGTTCTCATGGAGGTGGTGACGACGGTGTTGACGCCGAGTGAAGAAAAATTGTGCTCTGTTTTTATTTTAACTTCGTTCGTTGGTTTGTTTGTTTCTTGTTGTTGCTCTCTTTTTCTCCCTTCCCTCCCTTTTTCTTTAGTTGACTGGCCAGGGCCAGATGTAAGCGACAATAGCCCGCATTTCTGAATTTATGAATAAAGCATTCTTTCTCGTTAGTTGCCTCATGTTTCAGTTCTCTATCGGTTTGTGACTTGATTGCGTGGAGTGCTACCCATTTTAGTTCGAGCGAGGTCAAACCGTAGTATCTTGTCGGCAAAGGCGCTCAGACTGAGCCTTCGTTCGGGCGAGATCGAACTATAATGCTGTGATGGCAAAGGCACTTAGCCTGAGTCCCTGTTCGAGCGAGGTCGAACTGTAATATGGCGATGGCGAAGGCACTTAGCTTGAGTCCCAGTTCGAGCGAGGTCGAACTGTAATATGGCGATGAAGAAGGCACTTAGCCTAAGTCCCAATTCGAGCGAGGTCAAACTGTAATATAGTAATGGCGAAGGCACTTAGCATGAGTCCCAATTCGAGCGAGGTCGAACTATAATATAGTAATGGCGAAGGCACTTAGCCTGAGTCCCAGTTCGAGCGAGGTCGAACTATAATATGGCTATGGCGAAGGCACTTAGCTTGAGTCCCGGTTCGAGCGAGGTCGAACTGTAATATGGCTATGGTGAAGGCACTTAGCTTGAGTCCCGGTTCGAGCGAGGTCGAACTGTAATATGGCGATGGCGAAGGCACTTAGCCTGAGTCCCAGTTCGAGCAAGGTCGAACTGTAATATGGCAATGGCGAAGGCACTTAGCCTGTGTCCCAGTTCGAGTGAGGTCGAACTGTAATATAGTAATGGCGAAGGAACTTAGCCTGAGTCCCAGTTCGAGAGGGGTCGAACTATAATATGGAAATGGCGAAGGCACTTAGCATGAGTCCCAGTTCGAGCGAAGACGAACTGTAATATGGCGATGGCGAAGGCACTTAGACTGAGTCCCAATTCGAGCGAGGACGAACTGTAATATGGCGATGGCGAAGGCACTTAGCCTGAGTCCCAGTTTGAGTGAGGACGAACTGTAATATGGTGATGGCGAAGGCACTTAGCTTGAGTCACACTTCAAGCAAGGTCGAACTGTAATATAGTGATTATCCATTTTGACTGTGGCCTTCAAGTTGCTCCTTGGAGATTTATGATTCTTTGTTTGCGGAGCCTTCGCACCGGTACCGTCCTGATACTGTAGGAAGAATGAGGTGGGGGCTCCTGGGGGCTTCTCCGTTGACTTTGGTTTGAGCCGAGTTATCTTGTTGATACTTCTTTTGTTTTGATTCGGGAAGAACTAAGTGTTTTTACTAGGAAATCCCCACAGACGGCACCAAATTGTTTGACTCAAAAGTAAACAATACTTTTCGAGCAAATCAATCAATATAGTTGAAGAGGTAAATCATAGTCAATCATAATTAATATCGGATCGAAAGACAGAATTGCAAAATAGAATATCAAACAGGGATAATATTGGGGGGAAACTTTTACCGATCGTTGAACTTTGTCCCACCTCCCCATGAGGAGGTTCGAGAAGTTACAATCCAATTGTCTCCCTCAGGCAGTGTTGAAGGTGAAGGATCTTTTTCCTCCTTACCTTGAGCTTTATGAGCTTTTCATGGAGCTCTTTTGTCTCTCCTCATGTTTCTGTGCTAATGGATTGCCAGTCCTGATTCCCCCCAGCCCCCCTTTTCATTTGAGTCTCGCATTCTATTTATAGATGATGATATCTCATTCGTCGCATCTTGGCTCGGTTCGATCAAGGGGATGGTTTCCTCTCTTTGAGGGATACTGGGCTTGACGCTTGTTCCATAGCTAGTGTGAATCGGGCGAGGTCGGGTCCGTTAGCCATTCATATAAAGTGATTGGGACGGGGTCGTGGCTGTTGTGATCGAGTGGTTAGATTTTGACCTCTATATATATATACACACACACACACAATAAAAAAACAAAAAAAAAGACCTATCTATGATAGCATCCCTATATGACAATCATTCACTATGAAAGCCAAATTTTCCTCAGAACTGATTTTTTAAGTTATATTTTACCTCTCTATAACACCTTTTTACTTTTAATAGCAACAGTCGTGTTTATAGCATAATGCTATTTTTAAAATTATCCTTCTATAACAACCATATAGAATCAAGGTTACTAATAATAATTCTAAAAATACAACACAATCTTCTCCATTGCACAAAGTTACTATTTTTGCATAAGACAAAAGATTTGCACATGATATCTTTTCCATTGGACAAATGCCAAAAAATATTTAGATAGAAGATTTAATTGTTAAGCTTTTAGATTGTCTTCAAGTGAAAGCTATGAGATACCTTTTTGCTGAAAATTTGGATACAGATTTTCGTCAATTCAAGCGTTATATCGCTAGTAAGAGAATAAAATCTACGAAACGAGCTACAATTACAAAGTTTTTCCATTAATGTTAAAAGAATTTATTTTTTTAAGTAGCTTTAAATGTCCGCCTTAGAGTTTTAAATCTTTATCATTTGGTTATGAATTTATTAATAATATATTAGCTTTTTTAATATTTAACTAATGAAATATACATATCTTTTGAGATTTTAAATTTGAATAATTTTCTTATTTTTTATATGTAACATTAGAAAAGGAAAAATAATTGATATTTGGATAATTTTTATGTATAAAAGCCAAAAAATATTTAAATATCAAATGCTGTTATAGGTGTCTAACAGCTATTCTCTATAAAAATAAAAAATATCGGAACAAAGTTATCATAAAGAGGGTTGACCGTATATAAAATGCAGCTTAGCATCTTGCGATCTCAACAAAACATTATAATAACATCCATTATTGCTGATGATTGGGCTAAAACACTTTAAATATACACTCAATAAGGTGTGATAAGCCCGCATGATTTTCTCGAAAAGGCCTTAAACTATTAAAGGTTCCAACACCTTCTAAGTAGATATATTTTTTTTACTTTCTATATGAACCTTTGTTTATACACACCCAATAATTTCATCTTGAAGAAAGTTCTATGTGACCCTTCACCATTGATGTGCTATTTTAGAGACTAACTATGTGCTACCCACATTAACCGACATTTATGGCCACCTAAGCCCATTGGCTTCTTTTTGTGTATGCTCTTTGACGCTATATATAAGGTAGTACAATGACTCATAGACGGGAAAAGGCACTCATTGACTCTGATACCAGTTGTTATGCTAAAATACGTTAAAAATATACTTAATATGGTGTATTATTATTTATTTTGGGTTACCTAGAATTTTCTCAAAAGACATCATACCATTAGGGGTAACCAACATCTTATAAGTAAATACTTCCTCTGGTCCACAACAAGTGAACAATTTGCCTTTTTATTTTGGTCCAAAATAAGTGTCCATTTATATAATCAAGAAAAAAATTAATTTGTTTTTTTAAATTTACCCTTATGTATGTATCCCTAAAAAGTCTTTTACTCCTCACATTAAATTATGCTGCAATATTTAATTAAGGATAGTTTAGTCACACTAACTATTTTTGTCTAGAATTTAGTATTTTCTTAATGAGTGTGCCCAAGATAAATTGGTCATGTATTGTAGACCGGAGGAAGTACTTTTTATGTTAGACTTTGTTCACACACACCCAACAGCCTCATCGGTAAAATTATCCAAACAAAATGTAAGATAAAATAAAGCTCCCACATAACAGTTGTGGGACTCACCGGAAGACTGTCTCTAGTCTCAACACCTAAACTCTTGGTCACCACTTCTGTACATATATCGGAGCCATGATAAAATAGGGATGAGAACGTAGAGTAATATAGCACGCATTAGCCAGCTTTCGGACTGATCATTCAAAAATAGTCAGCGTTTGCAAAGTAATTAAAAAATAGTCACTATTTTGCTGCAATAGGGACCGGTCCAGCATAATATACTGGAGATCGGTGCACCTGTGTATGAACTTCAAACATATTATGCTGGAACTCCAACACGCAAAAAGTTCCAGCATAATATACTGGAGATTGGAGCACCTGTGTATGAATTTCTAGCATATTATACTGGATCGATATACTTATGCTGGAACTCCAGTATATTATGCTGGAGTATTTTTCGGATTTTGAACTGTGTTTTCGTTCAAATTTATTTTTACATGAAAAGTGTTTAAATTTAAATTACTTTTGAAACTGTAACTATGTTTAAATGATCACTTGTAAATTTGACTATCTTTTAAATACTCCCGAACGTAGACCAATGGCCCATAACTGATATAATGTTATAAGGGGTACTTTGGTTTAGAAACAAGTTAATAGGAGAATCTATGTACTATTTTATGTTTGGTAGAATATGAAATGAAGATACAAGAATTAGAAATACATAAATTAGAATAACTAAATGACGAAATTAACCTTTCATGTGTTAACCAATATTTTATTTTGTTAAAAAATAACATATTTTAAAATATACAATGTATAATAATTTGTAGCACAACAAACTAAAAATCATAATAAGCAATCCCTAACGATCCTTGTATTATCTAGGGGTGTTAATGGATATTTAAAAATCGACTAAATAGACCGAATCGTACCGTACCGAACCGATTTTTAGGTTTCCTTTAATAAAATCATAGGTTTTTATATAAATCTATAATCATACCGATAATTTAGGTAGGTTTTTTATTTTATGAAAATAAATAAAAAAAAATACTAAACCGTACCGAATAAATTTACAAAGTGAAAAATATATTTATATATTAAGTTTAAAAATAATAAAGCATTAAATTTTTTTCTTAGGCTTCGGATTTATAAAGCAGTTACAAGCCAACAAATAATTAAACTCAAATCATAATTCCCAAATTTATTATGCTACTCCCATTGAAACTAAATTATTTCTAGCATATTCACTAGTAAGACACAAGGTATTGCAGCGATTATGAGTAGCAAACTACAAGTATTGAATATGTTTCATTTCGTATGCTTTAGATTTATCTTTTGAATTTTTTGATCTTCTATAGACCTTTTTCTTGAATCATAGCTTGGTTAATATCTTTCCACTCGTGTGATTTATATTTTCTTCGTATTTGTGTAGTTTCTTTTATGTTGATATAGAATAGTTGATGGATCTATATTTTAGCCATCTTTCACATTTTCTTAATTCATCACCTTTTAAACTGTAAAAATGTCTACAGAATTTTTCTAAGTCCTATAAAAGTATGTATGTTATTGCATTCTACTTCTACTAGTGATTTGTACATGATATTATAAAAAAAGTTACCGAAAATTTACCGAACCGTACCGATACCGAAGAAAAACCGACTTGATTGGGACGGTTTCGAAAAATCTAATTTTGATTATACATAATAGAATTACCGAAAAATTGGTATGGTATAAATTTTATAAAATAACCGGCCAAACCGAACCATTGACACCCCTAGTATTATCATACTTGCATTACTAATCTCTGAATAATTAGTACCGATTTTTGACAGTTTATATAACTTAAAATCCTTCACTATGTTGGTAAAGGGTACAAATTCTTTCAAAAAATTAAAACTGAATACAGTGAGCAAACATACTCACAATTTGCAAAAATGTTTTGAAGTTGAGGTGAAATGTGTGATGTTGCCACTATCTATTAATTAAGAAGAGACCCTCTCCAGAATGTGTGGCTTTGGGGAGGGTTGGGGCAGTTTCAAGACATCAAGAATTGGCATATATCTCCAACTGCTTCCCGTTCCTATGTTTTCAGGGTTACAACATGCTAAGTTCTTATTGAGCCTCACCTTTCAGAAAATGACTATCAGCAAACAATGTACTAGTAATTATCACAGTTACAAACAATTCATGCCAGAACAATAAGACATTAAGTGCATGATGGCTCTCCTACAGCTCCTCACTTCTTTGACAGCTTCTCCTTCATCCTCTGCACTGCACTTTTAAGAGTATCATCATCCTTGCAGAAGGTAAACCTGACAAGATTCTTTCCTTCTTCTGGATTTAGATAGAATACGCTAGTTGGAATGGCTACAACACCAACTTCCTTGATCAGGTATTCGCAGAAGGCAATGTCATTTTTTAATCCAAAAGGAGTGTGATCAACAACCACAAAGTACGTTCCACTCGAGGGATATACTGTGAAACCAGCTGCCTTTAACCCCTCCACCAATATTGCCTTTTTGGCCGAGTAATCCCTCTTAAGCTCTTCATAATAAGAATCTGGGGCTCTAAGGGCCGTCGCTGCTGCATATTGCATCGGAGTGGATGTTGCAAAGGTGAGGTAGGAATGAGCCTGTCTTACTCCCCATGTCAAATGAGGAGGAGCAATTGCCCAACCTATTTTCCAGCCTGTTAGCGAAAATGTCTTTCCCAAAGAATTCATAGTCACAGTTCGTTCGTACATCCCCGGAAGAGAAGCAATTGAAATATGTTCCATTTCAAAGGCTAATTTGTCATATACTTCGTCAGCAAAAACTAGAATATCATTCTCAATGCACAGAGAGGCAACGACATTGAGTTCTTCTCGAGTGAACATCTTCCCTGTGGGGTTATGAGGAGTGTTTAGAAGGATTGCTCGAGTATTCTTTGATACTGCTGATTTTAGCTCATCAATTGGAAGAGAAAAATCTGGCGGTCTTAAAGTAATAACCTTTATCTTTGCTCCAGCCATAGATAACGTAGCCTCATAAGAATCATAGAAAGGAGCAAACAGGATAACCTCATCACCAGGATTTATCAAGCCCAAAATGGTTGCAGCAATTGCTTCGGTGCAGCCCGAAGTCACAGTAACTTCCTTTTCAGGGTCAACCTCAAGTCCACTGTCTTTCTTGAATCTAGCAGCCACAGCAGAGTTGAGGTCTGGGACTCCATATCCTCGAGCATACTGATTTTTACCTTCCTTAATGCCTTGAATAGCTGCTTCTTTTACAAAATCAGGGCCGTCAAAGTTGGGAAAGCCCTGGCCAAGGTTTATAGCTCCATGCTTAGTGGCTAGCATACTCATTTGGGTGAAAATTGTAGTTTTGAACTTCTCTAGGCGCTTGGCAACCTAAAAGAAACAGCAAGATTACTCAATTGAAAAGCAAACAAGAACACCCAATATCTCATCACAAACAAAAAAACAAAGTCTTTTTTCCTATCACTTCATGAAGGCATGATGTGCAACTGCATACCAGATTCTTCGACAATTTAATTTTCTACTTTATCTTTTCTTGGGGATTCTAAAAGAACATCAAATACAAAATTAAATCTCTAAATTTAGCAGGGAAGTCTTCTCTTTTCTTTCTAGTTAATTGATTGTTAAAATATAAGGGATTGGCTTTTGCTTCTTTTTAAGATTTCATTCATTAGAAAAGGACCCAATTTACTCTAAAAATTCTTTATTTACATTCCAGAGAAATGCATGGATTATTGTAGAGCTATACACGAAAGAATAAATTTATTACAAGAATAATGAGCTCATATCAGGGAGGTTACAAGAAGGAATAAATTGAACGAGTAATGAGGTCATCTCAGGGAGGTCCAATTAGTATTCAACTGGTGGTGGTGTTACCACTTGAGTACCAGAATATGCTGTCTCAAACAAGCATGTTTGTGCTTCTTAGGTTCTCAGTAAACTTTGTGACAGAGATCAAGGTTATAGCACAAGGGAATGTCAAAGCGAGATAGTTCAATCGCTTGATGTTCCGCATCTTTTGCATCACAGCAGGTTGTAATTCTAGCATGAGGTTTTATGAGAGATTAAATGTAACCAAGCATCCTCCAATTCAGGCTTATGGTCTAATATGGAACAGCAGCACTCCTTTTTTAATAAGGATATGCTACTGCAGCATCATGTTCCTTTCAACTGCTGTCCATGAGAAAGAAAGGTCACAACTTTCTTAACTGGTCTCCCACCTAATATGAATTAAGTAGCTTTCTTATTTAATACGAAAATGGCTCAAACATGCCTTTAGACTTTAATAAATGGCCTATTATGCCATCCATTAAATGTTAGGACATATTCATGCTACTAACGTTACACTATTGGCTCATATATCTACTACCAGATTTTGCCGCTTGGCATTATCCAAATCCTTCATCATTTACCAGCCCCCTCCCTTCTCACCCCCTC